>JAJJWW010010085.1:0-187065 GCA_023531295.1 Papaver armeniacum | reverse complement strand
ACATAGTTCTTGAAAATCGGATGAACCAATTCTAAACTTGTTTGGAAGTGTGGCAAATCGGTTTCAAGGTTGTAAGTGTGAAAGAGAACTTACAAAGTTAAGATGTCGACAAACTTTGAACACGTGATGTGAATGTTTATTTCTATAATTGTTCAAAGATATTCCTTAACGGCTAAGGGAAGAGAATCCCGGGATCGAAACATAAGTAAGTTAAGAATCTTTTAATTAAGGTTATTAATTTCATTTTGTAGGAAATTACGAATTAGTAATGTGCATTTACTAATTAGATTTTTCGAGAGATTTCGATCGTTATTTTTGGACAGAGCATTTCCGGGAATTATGAAAACCGAATCATGCTTTTATGAATATCTTGAGAATATTTTCAGTTTTGGAAATTCCTTGGTGTCCAAACTTCCTTGTCTATAAATACACGAAGTTTTCCTTTCTAGCAAACTAATCCTTCGTAACAACAAATTTACTCTTTTGTTGTTGTTACAGGTGTATCCGCCTATTCGGAGAGGAGAGTAACCTAATTAGGCAAAATCTCTTACGGCCGCTCAATTTAAAGTCTTCTTTGGGATTGAGAAGCTCTAGCGTGACCCGTTGGTGGGAAACTAGATAATTGCGGTTTATCTTTGTTTTCGGTTGATTTGATTGACTAACGGTTGTTGAATCTTTGATTTCACCTAGTTTGTTTATTCTTGAGAACCTTCTCTTATGATATAAGGCTCACTCAAACTAGATCAAAGATCAACGTTTCTACGAATCTAAGTCTTTTTAAATCCGTAAGATAGATTCATTGATTTGCCATTGTTAACAGACTCCGTTCTGTGCGACAAATCAATAAGGAATCAAGTTTATTTTTGCAGATTGTTACTTTGAAGATTAAATCGAAGATTGAAGAATTTGAAGAATTGAAGAATAAGTTGTTGTGAATCATTAAGAAGATATACTAGATCTACTCCTAAAGAGAACGTCTGTTCTGCTAGGATATTGGGTATCAAATATCTATTGAGAACTTCGGTTCTGCTAGATATTATCAAATCAAGAATACTGCTGAAGCTAAGTAACTAGGATCTTAGTTTACTTAGTAGTGTCTACACAAAGTTGCATGTTTACTTTTTGTAGCGTCTTAATTCATTGAGTATTCAAATCTGGACTATGTGCCGGGGTTTTTCTACAAGATTGTAGTTTTCCTCGTTAACAAAATTCTAGTGTGTGCTTTACTTTATTTCCGTATTATAATTGTTTTTATACTATAATTAAAGTAATTACGCTTGTACGTTAACTACCAAAATATTTACAAAAATAAATCTAAAACCTAACCTAAAGGAAAGTCCGCGTCGGCGGCGCCAAAAACTGATGCAGTTTTACAAGTGGTAAGTAAAGGGATTCGATTCTCGGACTTTTGAAAAGGTGGGTTTTAAGATTATAAGACAAAATACTTGAAAACTAATTAATTTCTGTTAACCAAGGAGAGATAAGCCTAGGGTTTGGATTCCACTACTTCTGATGCTTGTAAAATTAACAATTTATTATCTCAAACAATCACTCATAAAATACTCAAAACCATATTGAACTCAATCTCATGTTTTGGAAGATAAAACGTTTAAAATTACATATGCGACTTTCGTCGTTACACAAAAATATAACCTCCTTCGCTTATAAAAGATCGGTAGAAACTACCCAAAACAATTAAAATGAAGCATTTATAGAAGAGAAATTTTTAGTCATGAATAGCACAAATAATTGAGTAATTATTGTCTAAGAAATAAAACTACTAATAGTACATATCAAAAATAGCTTCCTCCTCACCCTAGAAAATAATTTAGCTACTCACAGATCGAAAAATGGAAGAACATTCATTAATCATTGTATTCAAAAGAATTACAATAACTTACAACGATTTCCAGTCGCTAAAGGTATTCAACAAGCAATCAACACAATTACAAAAAGTCTTTCGCAACTTGTACTGTAAAACGATAAACAGTT
Organism: Papaver armeniacum; assembly: GCA_023531295.1. Taxonomy (NCBI): domain Eukaryota; kingdom Viridiplantae; phylum Streptophyta; class Magnoliopsida; order Ranunculales; family Papaveraceae; genus Papaver; species Papaver armeniacum. Next base: position 185,073 of record JAJJWW010010085.1, on the reverse strand, counting down.
TCTGTCGTTGTATAAACGACTGCTTCTGCGACTGTTCTGGATGGCTCAATGTGCTTCGTGTTCTTGAGTAACAGCAGCAGTAGCAGAATTTCTGCTACTGCTAATTTCTTCGATCCTAGCTTTCTGTTCTATCCTCCACTCTCCGTCCCCTTCTGTGGTATCTGAACACCCCTTTTATACATCACCGGTTCAATAAATCCTCGTCAATAACTCCTCCAGTTCTTCTTTCTTTAATTTGTAGGTCAGGGAAAATAATTCCCTGATTAAGCTTCTCACGTGTAATTCCTGAGCTAAGATGATCCAAACACGTCAACAACACCTTTTTATCACGTTTAACACCATACAGACACACGAAAACCTCCCATAAATAACGCCATAAAATCAATTAGAGTACCCGTATAATTTTCTTTCCCTTTATACTACAAAACCACGTAATCTTCTTTTCTTTGCGAATTCAAACACGTTACCACCGCTGGTTTGTCTTAACAAGTCCATAGTAATCCAATTCCACGAAAGAATCTCACAAGATCTCTTCAAATCAATCCAACACATCTTCGCAGTTAATAATCTTCCATGATTAACCCAAATCGGCCAATCCAGTCAATTCCAACTAAATCAAAAGCACATACCATCCCTGTTTGGGTCCATTGGAGCAAACCCAATTGATTTTAGCCTTTTAATCTCATTAACACACCTTCAATTATCGGACCCTAATTTTTGCCGGAACTGGTTTACATTAAATCCACAATTCTAGCCAATTGCAACCGGAACTGAACCCATTAACAGTCCTGTCAGGCCGAAATCAAGATACCCAAATGATTACAACCATTTAGTCTCACCATAAGACCTCCAAAATCCAAACCCTAATTCTGCCTGTTGAAACCAAATTTTTCCCGCCAAATTACGGTATTCAAAATGTTGAAGAAAGGTGCCCCTTATCCGATCTGCTAGGGTGGCGGTAGTAATTGGGGGTGCCCCTTAGTAATTTTTGGGTGTCTTTAGCAAATTCCTCGGGTGTTTTTAACAAGTTTTCTAGGGCGTTTTTAACACATTCTGAGGGTACCTCCGACTTATTTATGGGGTTCTTTTAGTACATTTCTCCGGAGGTTGAAATGCCACTTTTAGAGTCAATTTCTCCACAAAAGCTTATTTCTTCAAAAACACCTACAAAAACATAAAATAATCAAATAAGTACAAAATCGGGCACTAACAATATATAAAAGTGAGACAAATCAGACACATAAATGTGTCTATCAAATACCCCCAATCTTATTATTTGCTAGTCCCGTGCAAATCTAAATCTAATTTAGAAAATAAAATCCTAACTCACTGTCGCAGGCATCGCGGTTGCACTTAGCATGTTCAACAAGCCTTTAAAACCCTAGGTGGCCCTAGTGGCCGAGTTATAGTCTCGGGAGGGTTTACAAGAGGTGTACCCACAAAACCTTTTACTTTAGACCCTAGCTACTTATGATGAATTAAGGAGCGACACTAAAGAATCTCCTTGGTTGGCATACTCTCATTGATCATAAGAGAAAGTACCCTGATGCAAATCATATTCATATATATAAGTGGCGGAGTTCTACTCAGATAGTCGCACTATGGACATCAAAAATCGAAATCACACAAATGAATAGATTAAGAAGATGGATTATAGAGATAGATAGTTCAAAACGATGTTGTCTAAGGTCAACGGTGTTTCCCATATCTGTATGAAGGCCTCCGCCAAGATGAACCTATGATCCTAATGGATTGAGATACTGGTCCGGACTAATATCAACACAGCTTGGCATATACAAGGGAACCAGCGGTCGATAATCTTAATTATAGATCAACTCAACTGGCATATACAAGGGAACCAACGGTCGATTTTATTGCACAATAATAAACTTTTCATTTTCCATTTTTTTTAACTGCATGATTTGATCTTTAAGATCCAAGTGCATGCTTCTTGTCAGCAGATTACATGATAGTTCCCATGGATCCTGCATTCCACGCTTGTTTAGGCGACGGAGACAGGGAAAACACACACATATTGCTATCCAAGTGTTTATTTATTTTTATTGATTATTTAATTATTCCGTTTGGTCTGATTGGTCTGGTCTCTTTATTATTTTAGTAACTCAATCACTCTATTTCATCCCGGCAGTGGTAACAATTCGATGTTTTGTGCCCCACCAAATCACTTAGAGAAACATATAATTCAATAAAATAAAATAAAAACAGAACGTAGTGTGATGATTCCATTTTAACACATGAACACTGTCTTTTCATGAATAAACTCTATTATTGGGTTCCTTAACTCCTACAACCAAGATGTTTCCATCCACTTAGACTGGTTAGTGTCATCCTGAATTGGCACAAATTTCTAGACTCTGGAGTTTTGTTATTATTATTATTTATTTTAAAATCGACATCAAAATCAACATTACAAGGGATGGTATTATTTTATTATTTATTTAAAAATTATTATTATTTTTTAATTATTTTTTTAATTATTTTTTTAATTATTATTATAAAATCTATTTACTTTTATTATTGGATAAAGAGTATTACATTAACTAGTCGGAAGCCTAACAAGCTAGGCTCCAACAACATACTACTACATTAATTGAACAGGTTGTTGTGCTAATCTACCAGCGAGCCTCATGGGTAACCTAGCCAAGGGAGCCGAAGCGGATGGGGGCTGAGATTGTGTCACAAAGGGGCAAACTAACACTACCTTCCATGTTAATTCCTACAATATTACGCCATGGGGACTTGAACCTGGGACCTCCTGGAACGCATGCAACTTTGGGGAATGGGGATGACCAGCTGAGCTATGGCCCGTTCTTCTTCTTCTTCTTCTTCTTATTATTATTATTATTATTATTATTTATTATTATTTTTTGATGAATAAAATTTATTAATCATCATCAGCAATAAGGAGTTTACAACTATTGGATGGAAGCCTGGCAACAAGCTGTGCTCCAATCCCTTTATTAAGAACCACACCTATCCTATGAAAAAGAAAATCCCCAATCCTTTTTTTTTTTTTTTGAGAAAAGGCGCCGCAAAGGCTTTTATTAACAAAAGAATCAAATACAAGGCTTATTATTATTATATATTATTATATTATTGGATAAGGATTATTACATGAAACTAGTTAGAAGCCTAACAAGTTAAGCTCCAACGACATACTACTACATTAATTGAACAGGTTGTTGTGCTAACCTACCAGCGAGCCTCATGGGTAACCTAGCCAAGGGAGCCGAAACGGCGGGAGGGGGGCTGAGATTGTGTCACAAGGGGGGAAAGCTAACACTACCTTCCATGTTAATTCCTACAATATTACGCCAATGGGGACTCGAACCTGGGACAACCTGGAGCGCATTAAACTTTTGGGGAACGGGGATGACCTGCTGAGCTAGGGCCCGTTCTTCTTCTTCTTCTTCTTCTTCTTCTTCTTCTTATTATTATTATAAAGAAAAATCAATATTACAAGGAATGGTCGGCAGCTAGCAACAAATAGCAACAAGTTTATTATTATTATAATAGGCCTCCGAGGGCATTTATTAAGCCAACACTTTTTTGAATATTATTATTATTATTATTATTATTTTATAAGTATTATTACATGAAACTAGTTGGAAGCCTAACAAGCTAAGCTCCAACGACATACTACTACATTAATTGAATACAGTTCTTTGTGCTAACCTACCAAATGAGCCTCATGGGTAACCTAGCCAAGGGAGCCGAAACGGGCGGGAGGGGGCTGAGATTGTGTCACAAGGGGGCAAGCTGACACTACCTTCCATGTTAATTCCTGCAATATTACGCCATTGGGGACTCGAGCCTGGGACCTCCTGGTGCGCATTAAACTTTTGGGAAACGGGGATGACCAGCTGAGCTAGGGCCCGTTCTTGTTATTATTATTATTTTTACAAAATTATTAGATAAATATTATTACATGAAACTAGTTGGAAGCCTAACAAGCTAAGCTCCAACGACATACTACTACATTAATTGAACAGGTTGCTGTGCTAACCTACCAAATGAGCCTCATGGGTAACCTAGCCAAGGGAGCCGAAACGACGGGAGGGGGATGAGATTGTGTCACAAGGGGGCAAACTAACACTATCTTCCATGTTAATTCCTGCAATATTACGCCATTGGGGACTCGAACCTGGGACCTCCTGGTGCGCATTAAACTTTGGGGAACGGGGATGACCAGCTGAGCTAGGGCCCGTTCTATTATTATTATTATTATTATTAAAAATCGACATCAAAATCAACATTACAAGGGATGGTGGGCAACCTAGCAACAAGCTGGGCACCGACACCTTTTTGAATAACGATCCCTAACCTATAAAAAAGAGAATTCCCCATCTTAAAATTGGCATCATGTCTTGCCATGCTTCTTATTCTCTTCAGAAAAATTAAAAAATCCGTACCAAGCTCGCCAAAAGTGGAAAAGGCCAACACACCAAAACCATAACTGAGTGAAGTGTAAACATCCAAGTACTTATTGTTCTTGCGGGTGATAGCTGCAGAAATGGCATGACCTGGTATGAAGTTGCGAGTTTTAGCACTAGTGAACGGAGAGACTCCTGTGACATCAAGACAAACATCTCTACCATATTCCCAATTATAAACCATGACATCCGCTGGTCGAAGATCTTTGTTGTTGATGACGCCCAAAGAGACCTCTTTTCTAGCTACAACACCGGCCCTATAACACATATCTGCCAAGATATCCTTAAATAAATCATGTCTGAATTTAAGCCCAACCTCACTAGCGCAATGAATGGCATGGTCGCCAAAGATATCCATAAGCTTGTCACAACAGGAGAACTTGTTGTCTTCCTCAAAAAGGGGTATGTCCAAATGATATTGCAGGACAGAGCTAAACTGCCTAGGCCCAACAGCCTGGTTGAGGCCAGGTATAGGAATTGCCTTAAGAAAGTCCATAGCATGGTCCGATCTATTGCATTGCCAAACAACAGTCTCACGCGAAGATAACGAGAAGCTAAAAGGTACCTTTTCCCGAACTACACCAAAGTAGATAGCCGCCAAAGACTTCATGTATTGGGGGGCGATATCGTTAATGTTGAAATCCGGAGAGGAAATCCCACAAGCTTGCGCGAAACCCTGTAATGCACTGTGAAAACCAGGACATAGGTCAGCTGTTATATGCAACTTCAAAATAGAATTCTGCAGATGCTGGGTCTGTGCCTGAGATGCAAGGTAGCAGTACTTCATAGTATCTGACATAGTAAGTATACCAAGACCTCCATCTTTGATGGGAAGAGTGGCTAGACGCTGCTGGACTAAGCCAAAACCAGCCCCATCTCCGACCACAAGGCGATGAAGATACTGCATGAGAAAATCATCAAATCGATCAGCAGCAGTCTGTAACGCCTTGGGGCAGGTGGTGCGTAGAGCAAAGTATAACCTCGATACTCCTATACAACTGCGTAAAAGCAAGAGTTCACATTGAGGATCATGCAACTCTTGAATCTTGTCCATGAGCTGAACGGTTTTATCCACCCTATGCATCACTATATTGCTGCAGAAGTTCATATCTAAGCTGACCGGTCTGCCAAGCAGTTTCACACCCAATTTAGGCTTACCAATGTTTGCAGGAAAGGCATTATCAGAATCCCTTCTCAGATCATATGAAGGCCAAAATAACTCCGTCTTCGAAATATTTAGATGCAACCCGCAGCCTGGTCCATCATCTTGAAGAATTTTCAGAGCTTTAGATACTTCCCTAGTATCCCCTGCTATGGTGCCATCGTCCAGATACCAGGCATGAAAATCTAGAGTACAGTTAGCTGCAATCTTCTCGACGAGCGGGTGTAAAGCCAAGGCAAATAATAGGGGACCGAGAGGGTCACCCTGCTGCACGCCTTGCGTCGAGGAGAGAATGTGATCCCGATAGTATCGCCCGGCGAGTTTCATATAACAAAATTCCACCCAGTACGAAATGTTAGGATAGCATGCACGTACCTCCCTGATGATAGTGGACCGATCAACAAGATTGAAAGCATTCGAAAAATCTATTAACAACATAGATTTTGTGTTATCAGATCCATACATCTCAAGTAATCTATTAGCAGAGTGTAAAATACCCTCCCCACCGCACGGAATGCCAACGCCATATTGGTAATTGCCAAGGTAAGAGTTCAGGTCCTTACAAACCGAGTTGGCAGCTAATTTGGAGCATAATCTGCGCCATATGGTACCCACCGCAATGGGTCTCAAACCACCACCAGGTTTGAGCAGTGGTGTCAATGGTGCACTGGCTACAAATTCACCTAGGATTGGAGGGCATTTACCTGCGAGCCATAGATTCACCACTCCGATAATCGACTGCAGCAAGTCATCAGCGATAGCAGCACTAGCACCACTCATAGCATCAAGCAGATGCTGAGCTCTGAGACCGTCCCTGCCACATGACGTTCCCTTTGGGAAGCTTTTGAGCGCTGTGAGTACATCCTTAGCTTCTACAGACAGAGCAGATGATGAAATAGCATCCGCAGGTATGATAGGAGGCCGAGCCAGGGGGTGTTTCTGCTGAAGTTCGAATAAAGTATCCAGAGTTGGTGGAGCAACGCCACTAGACGAGAGGATACGAATTGCCGCAGTGTAGTGGCCATAACTCAACTTCCTCCTACATGCCATTAAATGTTTGCTTGTCTTCTTTTTGCTGGGAGCACGCTGTTTAGGAGGTTGTTTAGTTAGGTCAAGCAAATGTTGAACTAGGCTGATACACCCTGAAGGTTCCTTCCATGTCAACAAAGCTTTGTTAATTGCAGCCGTCTGTAACTTCTTTATGTTGCCTGAGCGTTCCTCACTTGAGCTTTGAGGTACATACAGGTTCAATGTGAAAATCGGCAAAAGAAACAGTCGTAACCAGGCCGTGAGGTTCATGGGATTTGCAATAACAAAATCTAAAGCGGACTTCAGAGTGCGTGAGAAGTGAAGTCTACAATGCGGTGGGATACTGACAGTCGTGGTAATTTGTCTCTGCAGCATTTGGTTGAGTATCTCTACCGTAAGGCCAGCAGCTTCATCACTAACTGGATCACTTGGCGCAGCATTATCAACTACATCAGGAATCACAGCAGGAGGCTTCTCAACACCATAAATCAGGAAGTCTGCACCAACACCATTAAACGGACCAGGTATAACGTCTGCGGAGTGAGACTTGGATTTGCAGGCCATTTTCCATGTATGGGTAGTCATGCATTTGGTGTATAACCAACATTGCATGTCTTCCAGAACCCCTTCCCAAGCAGCATAGCAGCGTTCGATACTTTGGATTCTCCCCTTGCAAATCACTCTGGCGCTTTCAGCAGGAAAGTGTTGATCCTTTATATGTCGAGTCAATCCACTTTTGGAATAACCTAGACCTCCAGTACCGCCCTGGCAGCCATCAAAAGTTGCAAACGGACAAGGGATTTTATCAATCTATGTTGATGAAGCCACGGAGGTTTGGGAATCAAGGTCGCCATGCGTACGGGTATCTCAAGAGGTTAAGGATCGTAATCGTGGTCTAGACATTGTGTTTTCCAAGTGGAAACTGAGTTCGTGAAAAACCCCAAAGAACAATGGCCGCAAGTTGCATCTGAATGCAGGCAAACAATAAACGGAGAGGAGAAAGGATGATGAGGCTTGGAATCACACACGAAGGGAAGGGATGATTCTGGTTTTCAGTCGCCAGAAAATCACCTTCACGATCGCCGGAGCTTCTCTCTCCCCTATTATTATTATTTTTTTTATTATGAAAAGGACACCCCAAGGGTATACTATTATTATTATTATTATTATTATTTATTTTTTTTAAAACCAATTTACTTTTATTATTGGATAAAGAGTATTACATTAACTAGTCGGAAGCCTAACAAGCTAAGCTCCAACAACATACTACTACATTAATTGAACAGGTTGATGTGCTAATCTACCGGCGAGCCTCATGGGTAACCTAGCCAAGGGAGCCGAAGCGGATGGGGGCTGAGATTGTGTCACAAGGGGGGCAAACTAACACTACCTTCCATGTTAATTCCTGCAATATTACGCCATTGGGGGCTTGAACCTGGGACCTCCTGGAACGCATGCAACTTTGGGGAATGGGATGATCAGCTGAGCTAGGGCCCGTTATTATTATTATTATTATTATTATTATTATTATTATTATAACACAGAAGATTCAATACATGGCGGTAGTAGGCAACCGGGCTACGATTTGGGCGCCTACACCTTTTTGAATAATAATACCTAATCTATGAAATAAAGAATTACCAAATTTAAACTTTGCATCATTGTTGGTTAGGCAGTTTCTTAATCTCTTGAGAAGCAAAACTAAGTCTTCTCCCAACTCTCCTAGGGTAGAAAAGGCTAGGGCTTTGAACCCATAGCAAAGGCAGCACATGTATCCAAATATTTTTTACATTTGCGGCTCACAGATGCATTGATTGCATGGCCCGGGGTAAAACTACGGGTTCTGGCAGTGGTGAATGGCGAGACTCCCGTGACGTTAAAGCATACATCTTCGCCATCTTCCCAGTTGTGGACGAAAATGTCTGCCGGTTTAAGATCTTTTGCATCCGTAGACTCGCAATCCTAGGGAGAATTCTTTCCTTGCCGGTATCCCTGCCTTGTGGAAGATATCTATGATGCCGTCACGTGCCATATCATGTTTGAACTTCAAACCCACCTCGCTTGCACAATGGACTGCATTGTCTGCATAGATGTCCATAGGTTTTCCACATACGAGCGCAGTCTTGCCAGACTTCAAAAAGGGTATGGCTAACTCCGTACATGAGAATGGAACGAAACGCCTCGCCCAACCGTTTGGTTCAACCCACTAATAGGTACAGCCTTGAGGAAGTCCATTGCATGTTCTCTCCGATTACATTGCCGGATAAGTGTTTCTCGGTCACTCATGTTGAAGCAATGAGGAATGTTCTCTTTGACAGTAGAAAAGTATAACATCGCCAGTGATTTCATGGGATGGGGGGCAATATTGTTAATGCTGAAATTGGAGGACGATAATCCACAAGCTTGCATGAAAGTGTGAAGGACATGATCGTACCTGGGGCTAGGATCAGATGGAGATGGGCATTGTAGAATAACTTCTTGTAAGTATGTAGTTTGAGTGTAAGAAGCTAAAAAACAATATTTGGAGGTGTCTGCCATTGTGTAGATGCCGAAGCCACCGTCCTTGAGTGGCAAGGTATCCAATCTTTGTTGTACCAGGCCGACACCAACCCCCATCACCAATGATAGACACATTTTTGTGTCTAATTTGTCCTCAGTGTCTCTATTGTTGGTCTCGATTTTGGGCGTTTGGAGAGATTCAATCGCCGCAAATCTCAGGATGACTTGATTGGGCCTAACGAGGCTTGGTTTGGGTCTTTAGATCGACTAGAATTGGCTAGAAAACGAGAAGCAAAGCAAAACAGGGCAGCTTATTTACTGGCAGATGATTTTCTCGAGTTGCACATGTTCTCGTATATGTTTGGAGTGTGTTTAGAAGCGAAGGAGAATCGTGTAGGAGCTAAAAATATGGAAATTTGCGGACATGACGCGTGAGAACATAAAACAGAAAGAAAATATTCTCGAGTTATTGGTTTGATATCAAGAAGATTTGGGAGTTATTACGAAGATATTCTTGGTCCTGTGACTATATAGAGGCTGTAGGAGAATCGTATACGGAGTTATGGAGAGTTTGGGGCCAAAAGATAGAGTGGAGAGTGAAGAAAAATCGAGTTGCAGAGAATTGTTTTCTGCTGCTGCATGAGCTGAAGAACACGAAGAACAGACAGCCCAGAACAGTCGTTCTTCAACAGCGTTAGCAACTCGCAGCTGTGGGTCGTAATACTGTATGCGGACTTAAAATTTCCGCAAAACAACACTTTACACGTATCGTTCTCTCAGTTTATCTGTTTGTAACAATTATAACTGTTAAAATCGCTTTTCATCTTTCTCCCTTGTTCATCATTTGTAAACCATTTTTGAGCATTAATAATGATTTTTGAGCGTGTTTACACCATGATGAGCTAGAACCCATCACCGGGACGACGGAGGAAGCAACTTTTCATGATTGTGGTAAATGAATTAATTCTTTATATGACTTTTTGCATAGATTTAATTGTTTTATGATTTCTATTAATTATTTGTTATTTTGTCTGATGTCGCATGCTTAGTTTAAATTACTTTTGATGCGTCATGCTTACGACTTACATATAATGTTTTATGAAATCTAATTTTGGCAAAGAATTAGAGTCACAACTTCTTTTGCTTGAGCTATATTGTCTAGAGTTAATGACTGAATCACAACAATATGAAAAGTAGTGAAATCCCTGCGTCTAGAGTGTCTCTTCATCCTGTGACAATATTTTGTATATATTTTCTTTATTTTTAAAACTTAAAATCAATCTCGTCAAGTCCGAGTGAACGACAACCTTACTACCACTTTCTACAACATTATTGAGTCACATCAATTTTTAAGCGCGACGACGGACTTGTGTATAGATTTGTTTTTAGGTTTTATTATTTTAATTTTTTTTTTTATTATTATTTGTTCCTTTTTATGCGTTTTGGTTTTTTCTATTTGCTTTCAGACTTGGTGCGGAGCTTATATAAAAGAGAAAGTGTTGAAAAGTAAAGTGAAGCCAAAGAAAGAAAGAAGAGGGAAAATCCAAAGGAGTGAAGAGGAAAATTTTGTATATAGTGTAATTAATTTTTCTTATTTATTTTTAGAAACTGTAATTAGGTAATTATCTTTGTAATTTTTATTTTTTATTTTTTTTGGACTTCTTAATTTTGGACTTTATTTTTGGACTGTTGGACATTTTTTTTTTAAACCTAAGGAAGGGTTATTTAAATATAAACGCACGGGAAGGACGACGATTACGATATCGTCTCGGCCCCCTCGGTTCGTACATGACATAGGAGTCGTGGCCCGAGTCGACTTCAACGGTTCATCCCCGTCCCTGAACGGGAGGTAAGAATTCTAAACACCCGTGAATCCCCTGTCAGCGGGTTTACTGGATGATTTTGTATGTATATATGTTGAGGTATTGAAAACGGCTCCTTTAATTTCCTAGTAAAGGGCAAGGACTGGCCATACAAGATAAGAGTTCGGATTTCATCACCGTTCTCTTCTTGCCCGCCTTAGGAAAACAAAACCAAACACGAACCTAAGCCTAAAATTTTGACTAGAACGAGACCTATAGGGTAACGAGCTTAATAGGAAAGTCGTTCGAAAAATATTGGTTACTCTTTTGAGCATACTTCGAAGTTCATGATGGTTTCTGTGAGTTGAATGCGTGACTGCGCCGCCTTGTAATGCGGTGAGGCCCTGGGTATCAAAGCTCCACGCAGCTTCCCTCGCCTCTATTCAACTTACTTAAACTCGGATTGATTCCAGAGGGGTTTGCTCAGATTGTAACGAATTCCCTTTCGAATGATTAGAAGCCGGTCTAGAAAACAATCTAAGTGGAGCCATCATGCTTTTTGTTTGCTAGAAATCGATGGAGTTTCTGCCGTGTGGTCGAGTCAGCCTTGTTTGTGTTTGTGTAGAATTCCCTTGCAGTTAGGATGTCGAACTGGTATTATAATAGCCATCACAATGAATATGAATATCCATCTGAACAATATGGACATAGTGTGAATAGTGGTTGGGAGCATCCACCTTTTCAAGGTTATGGTTCATACCATGGTGAGCCCAATTACTATTCGCATACTTACTACTCATATGAGCAAAACAATCCCTCTATTTCTCCGGAAGAGGCTTTCAAGAGTCATTCCTTATTTGTGAAGGAAAAACCTTTAATATTACGGACGAGTCCCCGAGCAGTCAACTAGGATATCTTTAGAAGAGACTCTTAAGCAATTTAATGAAAGTACAAATAGGATTGTCGAAAAACTTGATCGAAATAATCTCAATTTCCAATACAGTGTTTCCAATAATACCCATGAAAAGGAGGATATTTATTCGCATAATCAAGATGACGAGGTTAGAATTGGTAACACTACTTGTTTAGATGAGGTTCGATCATTTTCATGTTTTTATAATAATGATTATGATGAGGATAGTGTTGATGAAGAATTCGAAATAAATAGGCATAGTGATCAGGAATTTGTTACTCCGATTGAACTTTATAATGATAGTACTATTTCTGGTTCAAATCCCAATAATTTTAATAATTATTCACCTATTCGAAAGGACGAGGATTTGACTAGAGATGCCACCGTTTTAGACGATGTAGTTCATGATCCTTTAGCCTCGCAATATGTTGGATAATCCATTATTTGATGTGCCTATAAGTGAATCAGAGGAAGTAATTATGATTAACACCTTAGTTAACGGGCCTTTACTAGAAACTTTCGCTGATAATCCTTTATATGATTGTGATGATGGTTTAGAGGAAAGAGTTTACCCTGAGAATACTTTTTTAGAGTCTAGTGATTTAGAAACACTAGTCTTAGAAGACGATAAACTCGTAGAGATGAGTAAGGATGCATTACCTGATAATAACTTAGAATCAATTGACCATTTTCAGGATTCGATGTTCTAGAAATTAGGGAAATTGTGACTAGTCTATCTAGAGACACTGAAAACTCTAAGTTTGGGGGTGATTATCACTCTCTTAGTGCCTTACCTTTAACTCTCAGAAAGTCCCCTAACTTAGGACTGGACATCCGTGCCTCAACCATTTTACAAGATTATCTTCATACACTTTTTCCTGAACCTACTTGTGTCCATAAAGAAGTTCAGTTGTTAGAAACCCATCCTCTGGTTGATGTGGTTAACCCAGGCTATGATACCACGATTGACTTTGTTTTCCCACCAAAAACCTTCCTTCCAATTGTGGGAACGTATAAGTTTCAGATGTGTCAATTATTAAGTTTTGAGACTAAACCTAATTACTTTAGGATATTAGGGTCGACACATTTGCTTAAGGAAGACCACCAATCTTATTGTGGTCAATTGTGTAAGTCAAAACTGATTGACTTAGAGGATCCTCAATTATTCAAAGTTATTATTATGTGCTTCTAAGTTTTTATTTGAGTTTTTCCCACTCTAGAACCAGAACATTCGGATCTAACTCATGAGGAAACGCAACCCATGAAAATATGTTATCTAGACCCTTTTATAAAGCCTGAACCCGAACCACAACTAGATGTAGTTGTCTTAAACAAAAAGATAGATAAGGGTGTATTGGATATCTTCCCCGGTCTGTTGCGGTCTCCTCTTCTTGTGGTTAGCACTTTTTGATCCAGATGACCCGAGCTATTCCTATTCTTGCTATATGATTCTTCGAGGTGACTAACCCTTTCCAATGTCCATTCAAGACTTTAAACTTAGCACTTCTTGGGAGGTAACCCATGCTCTTGCAACACGGTAATATCTTTCCTTAACTCTTTTACTTCAAATGGTAACAGTTTCTCCTTGTTCATGCTTTTAATTTTATCTTTAGAACATTGAGGACAATGTTAGATTTAAGTTTGGGGGTATGGGAGAAACTTTTTAGTTGCGATAAATAAACTCCAGAGCCTAGAAATTTATGTTTATTAAGGTTGGCACTAACCAATCTAAGTGGATGGAAGCATTTTGGTTGTAGGAGTTGAGGAACCAATCTGATTAGATGGAAACATCTAAAGAGTCTATTCATAAAAGCACAGAGCTCAGGTGTTAGAAATAACATGATAGTTTCACCATATCTCGTCGAGTCCTTTTCACTTCTGTTTTTATTTTGTTTTTAAACTATGTTTCTCTAAAGTGATTAGGTGGGGCCCACGAATCAAGTTGTTACCAATGCTAGGGTGAATTAGAGTGATTGAGATACAAAAAAAAAAAAAAAAAAAAAAAAAAAAAAAAAAAAAAGAAGAAGAAATTGAGACCAGACCATCAGACCAACCGGAATAAATTCAATAAAGTCGACCACCTGGAACCCTTGTATATGCCAGTTGCGTTGACCTAGAGTTAGGATTATCGACCATTGGTTCCCTTGTATATGCCAGTGCGTTGATATTAGTCAGACTAGTATCTCAGTCCATTAGGATAGGTTCATTTTGGCGGAGGCCTTCAGACAGATATGGGAAACACCGATCACTTAGTAAACATCAAAACCATCTATGTTTTTCTCTATATCCATCTTCTTGATCTATCCATGTGATTAGTCTTGACTCCGGGTATTGATGTCCATAGTGCGACTATCTGAGTAGAGCTCTGTGACTTATATATGAATTTTAGTATGCTTGAGTGCAAACTCGTGTACAAAGAATTGGAATTTCGCATCAGGTACTTCCTCCTGTAGTCAATAAGTATGCCAACCAAGGAGATTCTTTAGTGCCTTCCAAGGTTCTCGCGTAGATAGCTAGGGTCTGGAGTAAAGGTTTTGTGGGTACACCTCTGGTAAACCCTCCGGAGACAACACTCCGCCACTAGGGCCACCTAGGGGTTCAAATGAATATTATTTTCTAGAATAAATTTGCTCGGGACTAGCAAATAATAAGTTTGGGGGTATTTGATAGACACATTTTTGTGTCTAATTTGTCCTCAGTGTCTCTATTGTTGGTCTCGATTTTTGTACTAATTTTGGTGTTTTTATGTGTGTGTAGGTGTTTTTGGAGAAATACACTTGTGTGGAAAAAAGTCGCTCAAAAAGTGTTATTTGGACCCCCGGGAGAAAAGTGATAAAGGCACCCTCATTTTGGATAAGGGCACCCCAGGCACCCCAGCTGATAAAGGCGCCCCTGTTTTGGATCGGGGCACTTCATCCCTACCATTTCAAAATCCAGTTTTGGCGGGAATAAACTCACAGACTATGGCAGAGTTGGAGTTGGAGTTTTGGGCGTTTCGGGAGAGATTCAATCGCTGCAAATCTCTGTGATGACTTGATTGGGCCTAACAGGCTTGGTTTGGGTCTTTAGATCGACTAGAATTGGCTAGAAAACGAGAAGCAAAGCAAAACAGGGCAGCTTATTTACGGCAGATGATTTTCTCGAGTTGCACATGTTCTGTATATGTTTGGAGTGTGTTTAGAAGCAGCAGAATCGTGTAGGAGCTAAAAATATGGAAGTTTGCAGATTACAGACGCGTGAGAACATAAAACAGGAAAGAAAATATTCTCGAGTTATTGGTTTGATATCAAGAAGATTTGGGAGTTATTACGAAGATATTCTTGGTCCTGTGACTATATAGAGGCTGTAGGAGAATCGTATACGAAGTTATGGAGAGTTTGGGGCCAAAAGATAGAGTGGAGAGTGAAGAAAAATCGAGTTGCAGAGAATTGTTTTCTGCTGCTGCATGAGCTGAAGAACACGAAGAACAGACAGCCCAGAACAGTCGTTCTTCAACAGCGTTAGCGACTCGCAGCTGTGGGTCGTAATACGTATGCGACTTAAAATTTCCGCAATGACAACACTTTACACGTATCGTTCTCTGTGATCTGATTTGTAACAGTTTTAATTGTTACAAATCAGGCTTTTCATCTTTTCTCCCTTGTTCATCATTTGTAAACCATTTTTGAGCATTAATAATGATTTTTGAGCGTGTTTACACCATGATGAGCTAGAACCCATCACTGGGACGACGGAGGAAGCAACTTTTCATGATTGTGGTAAATGAATTAATTCTTTATATGACTTTTTGCATAGATTTAATTGTTTTATGATTTCTATTAATTATTTGTTATTTTGTTTGATGTCGCATGCTTAGTTTAAATTACTTTTGATGCGTCATGCTTACGACTTACATATAATGTTTTATGAAATCTAATTTTGGCAAAGAATTAGAGTCACAACTTCTTTTGCTTGAGCTATATTGTCTAGAGTTAATGACTGAATCACAACAATATGAAAAGTAGTGAAATCCTGCGTCTCAGTGTCTCTTCATCCTGTGACAATATTTTGTATATATTTTCTTTATTTTTAAAAACTTAAAATCAATCTCGTCAAGTCCGAGTGAACGACAACCTTACTACCACTTTCTACAACATTATTGAGTCACATCAACCAACCGTCAGTCGTCGCATATATTGAAGAAGATAATTGTCATACCGACTGGTGGCTTCCTGTAATGCAGTAGGGCTAGTAGTGCGGAGTGAGAAGTAGAGTCTCAAAACACCGGTACAGTTTCTAAGCAAAAGTAATTCACACTTGTGGGTCTTGTAGCTGCTTGTATTTTCTCCATTAACTGGACAGTTTTATCTACCTGCTAAGTACAATATCACCGCAAAATTGAGCATCTAAGCCGACAGTCCTCCTAGCGCTTTACTCCCCTTGATGATCTGCGATATCTCTGCTGGAAAAACACCTTCTTGACAGCACCTTGGATCCGGTGATGGCCAGAAAATTTCGTTTTTTGATGTTTACATGTAAACCCTGTTTAGATCCTTCCGATCGTATGAGTTTTAGTGCCTTAGCCACTTCTAGTGTATCACCCGCAATGGTACCGTCATCCAGGTACCATGCATGAAAATCCAAGTTGCATTGTGTGGAAATCATGTTGACGAGAGGCTGTAGGGTTAGTGCAAATAATAGGGGACCAAGAGGGTCTCCCTGTTGTACACCTTGAGTAGAAAATAGGATAGAGTCGTTGTAATATAGCCTAGCCGGATGGGAATAACAAAACTCTACCCATCGAGCAATGTCGGGCAATGTGTCCTAACTTCTCTACGATTAACGCAGTTCTATCAACTAGATTGAAGGCATTTCTAAAATCAATGAGCATCATTGTACTTGTGTTACACGCACCTTTAATTTCCAAAGAACCTATTAGCCGCATGTAATATACCTTCTCCCCACAGGGTACTCCGACGCCAAATTGATGTGTGCCGAAGTAAGAAGCCAATTGTTTACACGCCTTAGTGGCAGCCAACTTTGAGCAAAGCCGCCTCCATATTGTCCCAACTGCAATTGGCCTTAGTCATCCACCTGGTTTAAGTAATGGGGTCAGAGGAGCACTTGCTATGTATTCACCGAGTATAGGAGGACATTTGCCGCCAAGCCACAAATTGATTACACCTGCCATCGATTGTAGGAGTTCTTCACTCACTGCTGCTGCAGGGGCCACTTAATGCATCTAAAAGATGTTGCGCTCTTAAGCCGTCTCTACCATTTGAGGTGCCTTTAGGGAAGCTCTTGATTGCAGCTAAAACTTGTGCAGTATCCACCGATAAAGCGGCGAAAGAGGACATCTACAGTTGGGATGTATGGTGGTGGAGCATAAGGATGTTTCGAATGAAGTTCATACAATGTATCAGGCGTAGGCGGTGCTATGCCATCTGTAGGTGGTTCATATAATAATAAGGATGTTTATTATTATTATTAGCAAGAAGAAAATATGTTCATTACACGGAGGTAGAAGGCAATCGAGCGACGAGCTGGGCGCCAACACCTTTTTGGATTGCCACTCCTATTCTATGAAATAAAAATCGTCCAGAGTTACAATCTGCACCATTTTAATTATTATTATTATAAAAAAAAGGTCTAATACATTTCGGTAGCAGGTAGCCTAGCAACAAGCTGGGCACCTACACCTTTTTGAATAACAATACCAAGTCTATAAAAAAGAGAGTTGGAAAACTTGTAATTAGCATCACGGCTAAGGAGACAGTTGCGCAACCTCCTTAAGAATGCAATCATGTCATCACCCAGTTCACCCAAAGTGGAAAAATCTAGGACTTGAAACCCATATCCATGTGCAGAACATGTCTCCATATATTTGTTACGTTTTCGAGTGACTGCCATAGAGATAGTCCGGCCCGGTGTGAAAGATGTAGTGCTGGCGGTAGTAAAGGGTGAAACACCCGTAACATCCATGCATACGTCTTTACCATCCTCCCAATTGAGAACAAGGAGATCTGCAGGTCGAAGGGTAGTACCTGTGTTTGACGAGAATCCTAGTGACACCTCTTTTCGTGCAACTACACCAGCTTTATAACACATGTCTCCGAAGACATCTTTCGCAATGTCATGTCTATACTTTTTCCCAACTTCTCCAGCACAGTGGACAGCGTGGTCTCCAAAAATATCCATGGATCGATTGCAACAAGAACATGCACTGCTATCCCTGAACAAAGGAATACCAAAACGATACATAAGCACATACCGAAATTGTAGAGGTCCAATGGCTTGATTAAGACCTTGAATAGGAATAGCCTTGAGGAAGTCCATAGCATGTGGCAATCTGTTGCTGTGCCACAAGGTCAGGTCAAGCTGTGTCATTGTGAAGTTGATGGGTACATTATCCTTGACGACATCAAAGTAGATAGCTGCCAGTTTCTTCATATATTGGGGGGCAGGGAAATTGATGTAAAAATTAGAATTAATAAGCCCACAAGACTGAGTGAACGATTGTAAAGCATGCTGGTACTTGAGGCTGGAGTCTAAAATTGAAGGCTGTTGTAAGATAGTGCTTTGGAGGTGCTGAGTCTGAGAGCAAGAAGCAAGGAAGCAGTACTGCCCGGTATCGGCCATGGTGTAAACGCCTAAGCCACCGTCTTTGATTGGCAGTGTAACCAAGCGTTGTTGGAGTAAGCCGAACCCTGCCCCATCTCCCACGATAATATTCCACAGGTACAACATTAAGTGTTGATCATAATAAGTTGTCGCACCCCGAATAGCAATGGGATGGGTGGTCTGTAATGCGAAGTACAGCCTGGAAACACCACTGCAGTATCGCAAGAGTAGCAACTCACATTGTTGGAGTAAGCCGTATTTTAATTATTATTATTATTTTTTTTAATTTTATTAAAAACTAACTAAAAGATTTTCCCTCACCCCCAAACTTAAACCTAACATTGTCCTCAATGTTTCAAATTAAAGTGCAGTACCAAAAATATAAGTAACAAGAGGAATAAAGAGGTAAGTCAGAAAGATAGTACCTGGATGAAGCGTAGCAATCCTTCCATGGGAGCAAGAAATAAAGAAAATAAAAACAAAAACAAAACTAATGTACAACAGCAGCAGGGTCCTCCAGATGGACCTTAATATCACCATGTGTGGGTTGCCTCCCATAAAGCGTCAAGTTTAGTGTCTTCAGCCAGACTTTGGTAGAATTAGTCACCACATAAAATCATATAGTAATAGTCGAAACAACTGTGGGTCATCTGCATCAAATAATGTTAACAAAAATTGAAGAAAACTGCAGCAGACAAAGAAAATGAACCAACCAAATACACCCTTATCAAGTTTTCTATTTAAGACAACTATGTCTAGTTGTGGTTCGGGTTCAGGTTCTATGAAAGGGTCTAGATAAAATATTTTCATTTGCTTAGTTTCCTCATAGGAAGGTTCCGTAGGATCAGGTTGTAGAGTCTGGAAAAACTCGAGTAAAAACTTAGAAGCACATAAAAATAGCCTGAACAATTGTGGATCCTCAAGTCAATTAGATTTGACTTACATAGTTGACCACAATGAAAGTGGTGGTCATTCTTAAGAAAATGTGTCAACGATTCTAATTCCCTAAAATGATTAGGTTTAGTTCTAAAAACTAAATAATGACACATTTCAAATTCAGATACTCCCACATTTGGTAAATAAAGTCTTGGTGGGATAACAAAGTCAATTATGGTATCAATGACCGGATTAACCACATCAACCAAAGGATGGGTTTTTATCAACTGAGTTTCTTTTTGGACGTAACTAGGTTCAGGAAAACATGCATGAAGAAAGTCTCTTAAGATGGTAGAGGCACATACGTCAAGTCCCAAATTATGGACCTTTGTAAGAGTCAAGGTAAACCACGGGGAGAATGATATTCACCCCCAAACTTAGAGTTCTCAATGTCCTTGGACAAACTAGTCACAATTTCCTTAATTTTTAAATTATCAGATTTAGGAAATTGGTCTTTTATTTCTTCTAAGTTGTAATCATGTGGTTCTGCATTTTTATAATCCTCAGCAGGGACTATTGTTTCCGAATCGCTAGACTCTAAAACATTAGTCTTAGGATAAACTCTTTCCTCTAAGCCATCCTCGGCTTCATAATCATAATGATATACTACACCATCTAAAACAATGGTATCCCTAGTCAGATCCCCATCCTTTTGAATAGGTGAATAATTATCAACATTATTAGGATTTGAACTAGAAACAACATTATCATCATAAGGCTCAATTGGGGTAATGATTTCCTCGTCATTATGACTATAAATTTCAAATTCTTCAACAACACTATTTTCATCCTCGTCTAAACGTGCAGTAAGTTCACTGACAGCCACACTTAAAGCTGCAATTTTTTTGTTCTTTTCTAAGGCATACCTTTGTTCAGTTTCAATTGATTGATCGAGCCTTTCAACTAGCTGATCGAGCCTATCATTCAAAGAATTAATCGAAGAATTGATGACACTTTCATTAATTTGTGCAGTTTCAATGAAACGCCGGACCACATCTTCTAGAAAAAGAATTTTGTCATAAGAAGAATTAGGTTGCAAAGAATATTCATTATGACTATTATAATATTGCTCAGTTTCTCGTTCGAATGATTTATGCACGTGTGAATAATAATTGGGATCACCATGGTATGAACCATAACCATCAGGAGGTCGGTAGTGGTCCCAAGTATTATCCACACTATGATATTTTCCATTTTGAAATTCGGTTAAATATTCATTGTTTTGGTCCTCATAATACCAGGTCGACATTTATTTTTTGGTGCACGTGCAAATGCAGGGTCGATTAAATTGGGTAGGCTCAGGTTACCTTTAGCAAAATATACCTACAGTCAAAGACTGGTCAACGGTACAAGGCTAAGTCTTGTGGTGTTTCGAATGATAACGCCCATAGGGTTCACCGTACTAAACCAAGAGTTTTCCTAAAATTTGGTGTCTGACGATGCAATTGGTGTGTGCACGTGTTTTTTTTTTTTATAAAATAAAATAAAATAAAATAAATTATTTACATAAAAAATAATAATCCTAAATTAACTATGTACAAAGAAAATAAAATAAAAATCTACCAAATATCAATATTTACAAAAAAAAAAAAAAAAAAAAACAAAAAATGGAATATCTTTACTTACCTTTTTGGTTGTCCTTTATTCTCCAATAAATATCAAATTAAACCTGCACACAAAAGCTAAAAAGATACCCAACGTAAAATCAAAGAAAATAAAATAAAATAAATTCTATACTACCAAAATATTTACAAAAATAAATCTAAAACCTAACCTAAAGGCAAGTCCGCGTCGGCGGCGCTAAAAACTGATGCAGTTTTACAAGTGGTAAGTAAAGGGATTCGACTCTCGGACTTTTGAAAAGGTGGGTTTAAGATTATAAGATAAAATACTTGAAAACTAATTAATTTCTGTTAACCAAGGAGAGATAAGCCTACGGTTTGGATTCCACTACTTTTGATGCTTGTAAAATTAACAATTTATTATCTCAAACAATTACTCATAAAATACTCAAAACCATATTGAACTCAATCTCATGTTTTGGAAGATAAAACGTTTAAAATTACATATGCGACTTTCGTCGTTACACAAAAATATAACCTCCTCCGCTTATAAAAGATCGGTAGAAACTACCCAAAACAATTAAAATGAAGCATTTATAGAAGAGAAATTATTAGTCATGAATAACACAAATAATTGAGTAATTCTTGTCTAAGAAATAAAACTACTAATAGTACATATCAAAAATAGCTTCCTCCTCACCCTAGAAAATAATTTAGCTACTCATAGATCGAAAAATGGAAGAACATTCATCAATCATTGTATTCAAAAAGAATTAAAATAGCTTACAACGATTTCCAGTCGCTAAAGGTATTCAACAAGCAATCAACACAATTACAAAAAGTCTTTCACAACTTGTACTGTAAAACGATAGACAGTTTCCGTCATTGTATAAACGACTGCTTCTGCGACAGTTCTGGATGGCTAAATGTGCTTCGTGTTCTTGAGTAATAGCAGCAGCATCAGAATTTCTGCCACTGCTGATTTCTTCGATCCTAGCTTTCTGTTCTATCCTCCACTCTCCGTCCCCTTCTGTGGTATCTGAACACCCCTTTTATACATCACAGGTTCAATAAATCCTCATCAATAACTCCTCCAGATCTTCTTTCTTTAATTTGCAGTTCACGGGAAAATAATTCCCTGATTTAGCTTCTCACGTGTAATTCTTGAGCTAAGATGATCCAAACGCGTCAACAACATCTTTTTATCACGTTTAACACCATACAGACACACGAAAACCTCCCATAAATAACGCCATAAAATCAATCAGAGTACATGTATAATTTTCTTTCCCTGTATACTACAAAACCACGTAATCTTCTTTTCTTTGCGAATTCAAACACGTTACCACCGCTGGTTTGTCTTAATAGGTCCATAGTAATCCAATTCCACGAAAGAATCTCACAAGATCTCTTCAAATCAATCCAACACATCTTCGCAGTTAACAACCTTCCCTGATTAACCCAAATCGGCCAATCCACTCAATTCCAACTAAATCAAAAGCACATACCATCCCCGTTTGGGTCCATTGGAGGAAACCCAATTGATTTTAGCCTTTTAATCTCATTAACACACCTTCAATTATCGGACCCTAATCTTTGCCGGAACTGGTTTACATTAAATCCAAAATTCTAGCCAATTGCAACCGGAGATGAACCCATTAACAGTCCTGTCAGGCCGAAATCAAGATACCTAAATGATTACAGCCATTTAGTCTCACCATAAAACCTCCAAAATCCAAACCCTAATTCTGCCAGTTGAAATCAAATTTTTCCCGCCAAATTACAGTATTCAAAATGTTGAAGAAAGGTGCCCCTTATCCGATCTGCTAGGGTGGCGGTAGTAATTGGGGAGCCCCTTAGTAATTTCTGGGTGTCTTTAGCAAATTCCTTGGGTGTTTTTAACAAGTTTTCTGGGGGGGGGGGGGGTTAACACATTCTGAGGGTGCCTCCGACGCATTTATGGGGTTCCTTTAGTACATTTCTCCGGAGGTTTAAATGCCACTTTTAGAGCCAATTTCTCCACAAAAGCTTATTTCTTCAAAAACATCTACAAAAACATAAAATAATCAAATAAGTACAAAATCGGGCACTAACAATATATAAAAGTGAGACAAATCAGACACATAAATGTGTCTATCAATTATCATGCTGAGATACATCAAGAGTTTCAGACATAACTGATGCACAGAGTGCTATATAAACAAGAGACGATCCTTCTTTTGCCGGATTCTCCATTGAAGCAATATAGTCTTCTTTTGGACAAGAAAAATATATATATATACAATGAGAGAAAATCAAGGGATAATTTGGTTTATGGAAACCGAATATATTTTTCCCAAAAGTAAGAGATATCGATTAAGAATATTTTTTACTTAAGGAACAAATATGTATATCCTTCCCAGATTAATGCTTCCTCACAATCAGAATTTTTGGGCAACAAGTGAGGATGCATTTTTCAACACAATCAGTGTGTGTTGGGATGAGAAATATTCTCACCATAGGTAACAAAGACATCCTTGGGATGACTTATAAACACAATAGACTGTGTTTCCTTACGTTCTTTCTTTCTCTTGTAATTGCAAGAGTTTGCAATTTCCTTTTGAGATCTAATAAACTTACCAGCCTTCAAAATCTCTATCCCCTTGCGAAGAGCCTTGATAAATTTATTTTGTTGAAGATTTCCATGGACGATTGCAGCATGGTTATTTCCTTCACAAGAAGAACTTAGTATATTATCAGAAAAACTAGTTTATGACCCTCTTGGTTTTTTAAACATTTTTTCTTGCTCAGACTTTACCTTTAGGGTTTTATCTGAAAGGAATTTCAAAAGGTTTTCAAGTACTGGGCTTAACCTTTTATTTTCCTTAATTCCCAACTCAAGGTTTTCTAGGAGTTGATTAGACTCACAAGATTCAATACTGTTAGAGTTGGCAAGAAGTGCATTACAGTTAGATATTCCTTCATAGGGTTCTTCCTCCGGAATATCATCAAGAGTAGAGACATAAGCCTTGTTGCACTTCTGAGTTCTTCTGCCGGAATAATGTTTTGCCATATGTACGAATCTATGGCACTTGAAGCATTGGACTTCTTCACTACCCTTTTTATGACAAAACGATAATGTTTCATGATCACGTTTATCATTAGATAAGATGTCTTTAATTCGTTTCGCTAGAAGCACAATTGTTGAGTCAAGCTCCTTTTCAACAGGTACCTTGTCCTCTTGGCAATGTTTCTCAGTTTGATTATTCAGCAGAATTTCTCTATCAAAGATCTTTAACTTTCCTACAAGAGAGCTCCGAGAAAGTATAGAAATATCATTTGCTTCTATTATGGCATGTTTGTTAGACTCGTATCTGGATTGTAACGATTTGAGAATTTTGCATATTATTTCCTTTTCAGGTATAGACTTTCCTAGTTAGAAAAAAGCATTGACAATCTCAGAAAGTTTTGTGTTAAACTCCTCAAAGGTATCGTTATCATCCATTTTAAGATATTCCCATTCAGATGAAAGGGACAGAATTCGCGCTTCTTTTTCGGAATCATTTCCTTCGAATACGGTCTCAAGAGTATCCCATGCCTCCTTAGAAGTTTCACATGACAGAACATGATGACGAAGATCATCACTTACTGCATGTATGATGGCATTTAGACCATCAGAGTTCTGCTTTGCAAGACCTCTTTCTTCATAATTGTAGAATGCTAAGCGTTTAAACTCTGCTTCTGGATATTCTACTCTTGGTTTTTCATATACGTCTTTGATTAATAACCAAGTATTAAAATCTCGGGATTTAAGAAAAGTTCTCATATCAGATTTCCAAAATGGGTAATTTATCCCATTAAATCTTGGTGGTACGTTAACTGAATCAAACATAAATTCAATTTCTTATAGGTTGGATCGCACCAAACACAGATTGTTAGATCTTTTCGTGTTTGCCTGCTCTGATACCAATTGAAAAGACGATGGTACCCAAATATACCTCAATCTAAAACTTTTCGACATATAAGTCATTTCTCCGAAAGTGATTGTCTATGGACTGAGTCGAGACAATACAACTAGTCGGTTCACACTTCGTGTGATCGTCTATGGATACGAGATCGAGACAATATGACAACAAGATAACTTGTGTGATTGACTATGGATACAAGATTGAGACAATACAACAACGGTGTGTTTACTTGATAATAGGTTTGGACTTAACCAAACACAATAGGATTGCTATCAAGTAAATAGGAATTAACGTTTGTGTATTTTACTTCTAATTATAATAAAAACAATTATAATTGCGGAAATAGAAAAGTAAAAGACACGGTAAGATTTTGTTAACGAGGAAACCGCAAATGCAGAAAAACCCCGGGACCTTGTCCAGAATTGAATACTCTCAGGATTAAGCCGCTATACAAAATCTAAACCAACTTCGTATAGTTGAGACCAAGCAACTAAACCTATAGTTCACCTAATTCCGTCTGTATCCCTGCGCCTCCAACTTGCAATAAGTCACGCACTTGGAACAATTCCTTTGGTTCGTATTCCAAACAGTAAAGGAACAACAAATATGTTCAGTAACAACTCTTTTCAAACAACGTGATATGAGTTTGACAAAAGGCTCTTCCGTTTATCCCAATAAACTCCTTTGTCGGGTTCTTAGATCAATCTATTAACAACTACCAAAGTAATTGTCAAGACTATGCAATCAATACTTTGAATCACAAAGAATTGTATTGATGCCGATCTACTCAAATAATCAATCAAGGTTATCACAAAGATAAACCGATTATAGTTGGATCCCCAGCCGATCAAGTTTTGTGCACACCAAAGATTATGAACCCAAATCAGAAATCTTCTTCGTCTTCAAATCTTCTTAGATCTTCAATAAACACCTGCACACAATCAACTTGAATCTCTTGTGATCAATCACACACAAAACGGAGTCTGTTAATAATGGATTATCACAAGATATCTTTGGATCTACAAACAGTCTAAAGATCCCCGTCGAAACTTCGATCTAGTTTGAGTGAATCTTATATCAGAAGAGAAGATTCTAAAGCATAAACAAACTAGGTGCAATCAAAGGTCAACAATCGTTAGTCAATCAAATCAATCGAAAACTAATAATAAACTGCAATTATCTAGTTTCCCACCAACGGTACTCGTAGAGCTTCCCAATCCCAAAGAAGTCTTTAAAATGAGCGGTCGTAAGAGATTTCACCTAATTAAGGTACTTTCCTCTCCAAATAGACGACTCCACCAGTAACAACACAACTAGGTAGTTTTGCTGGCTCTGAGGATTAGTTTGCTCGAAATGCAAACTTCAATATTTATAGACCAAGGAATTTCCAAAACCGAAAATATTCTCAAGATATGCAATATATTTCCAAATTCGGTTTTCATAATTCCTGGAAATGCTCTGTCCAAATATTGACCTAAATCTTAGTAGAAAATCTCCAATTAGTAAAAGCACATTACCAATTTTTATTTTCTAAAGATATGCATTTTAATTGCTGGAAATTAAAAGCATATAAAACTAAAAACCTTAATTAAAAGATTCTCAATTTATTTCGATCCGAGAATCTCATTTAACTATTAAGGAATATCTTTAACAATAAAAGATAAGAGTTACTGCACATGTTCAAAGTATGTCGACATCTTTACTTTGTAAATCCTTTTTCATATTTACAATCTTGGACCGATTTGCCACACTTCCAACCAAGTTTAGAATTGGTTCATCTGACTTCCAAGAACTATGTGATTGATTATCCTATCAAATCACCATTAATGGGTTTCACAGTTCTACCAAAACAAGTTTCGGTTCTACCTCCATGTGGGTACTAGGATCAGTCACACTAGCTTTCCAAAAATTGGTTGACTAGGTACTAGGATCGGTTACCACATATTTATGGTATTTAACTTGTATTCGGTTGCACAAGTCATTGGATTGGTTACCAATTACTAAGACTTGTTGTACTCTTACAAGGATCGATTCCCCTTGCTTGTGATCGGTTGCACCTCTTACTAGGATCGGTTCCCCAATGTCTAGAGTTGGTCATACCAATTACAGCATATCGATCATACCATCTCAGGTGATTACTTAAGATCGTTTTCACTTATAAAAGTCATACCAATACAAAAGTCAGGTCTTATAAATAGTTTTACCAAGATACATAAACAAGTTATGAGCGGTTTTACTAAACACACATATTGGTAATCCAAAGATTTGCAATGAATAACAATACCAATAAGCCTAGCGATTTCCCTTTCGATTCATAAAACAAGTTTATGAATTGTACTTCCTTTAAATGAATGTAAAACATTGTTTCCTAAGACGAAATATTCATCCGTACCCATACATAATCACAATAGCATTCATACGATTATGTCGATGTCTTATAGACGAAGTTCAAAAGATAGACGTTATACTTCGTATTGTAATTCCTCAATACTATGTCTTACTAGAGTATAATCATTCACAGCTTCGCAGTTATGTTTTTAATATGCACGACATGAAAGATACGTTAGGAATGAAACAGTTCAAGTAAAATATTACTAACCTCAAGAGGAAGGATGATGTCGTCGTTGTAAATCTTTACTTCTTCACATTCTTCAAGTCTCCACGTAATACTTGTAAGTCTCATATCCTAGTAACTTTCTATCTAACCTATACGAAGTTGACTCTAGTAAATAATCAAACGACTCTTTAAATGAGTTTTGATTCACTAAAATATGACAACCAAACTTGACATACCAACGCTTGGTGGGTTCAACCTAGCTATGCTCTAACATGAGTAACAAGATAAACTTTAAATAAGATCTTATTTACAAACATGTCCTCAAATTTTTCTTTTTTTCTTAAGAAAAGACTATTGTACTCCATGTAAAAGAAGATCTTTCTCATTTTATAGGTTAAGAAGATGATGATTCAAGCTGGCGTATGAAAATAATGGAAGAGAAGATACAATAGGAGAAGAAAATTTTCTTATTTAAGTTTATAGATTTTTTTAAAATATAATTCACACTTTAGTTCCATTAAATAATCACTATACATAGATACAATTAAATAAATCAACCTGTCGATGGTGGTTTTTAGTTCAAGGCTATATTTGTAAAACCTTGCATTTAATGTGCCGTCACTCTGCAAAGAAACGAAGCCATGTAAAAGTGATGAGTGCTCAACTTCTTCACTGGCGCATTTATTGAGCAACATATATTCACATGAAATTTACCCAGATTGGTGAATGTAGCAACAATCCCAGATATTCTGTAAATTTTGACACCTTGCCTGTATTATTCAGTTAATATGAGTTTCTTTGAATGCCTTCTGTGCTATGTTCCTAGGCTGAACCCTTAATGTTGATATGGCATGACAATTTGTGTTCACTCGCAGCAGAGTAGCACGAATTTCCAAGTATCAAGGCTAAGGTCCTTGCATAAAGTTTTCAATCAGAAAGCATACTGCTCTCTGGCAATGAACTTAAAGAACTCTGTGTCAACACATAGAATTCAACCAATTTTGTGATAATTCACAAAATTTAGATATTACCCTGACTAATTTGCAAAAATTAGGGTTTTGCGCCCTGCGCAGTATATTAGACCTTGCCTGTCGAAATTAAGCCTAGACGAACTAGGTAATTAATCCGCCATGGATTAGTAGGTGCAAAATATAGAATCAGAAAACAAGAAATAAATGAGCCGCAGAGTAGGAGCAACAACAAAGGGAGGCATGGCCATGCCTTAGGCTAGCCGGCACCATTTTCCACACCCCATGTTGCCTAAACCGGCCCTATTTCCCTTGACCAATCAGGTCGCCTTAAACTCTCCACACACGCATACAAGTTGTGGATGGGCCCATACTTGCCGGCCCTATTTCCCATCGACCAATCAGGTCGCTTTAAACTTGCCACACCGACACCAGAAGTGTGGCCACGCCCGTGTTTGGCCGGCCCTCTCTTTCGACCAATCAGGTTGCTCAAAACCTGCCACAGTATTAAAAAAGAGATGTAAAAATTGGCTTCCCAAAAGTTGCGCCAATGCGCTAACTGACAAGCCAAACGTGCATGCCCAACATGTCGGACGTGCCACTTTTCCACAAAAGCTTGCCGAACGTGGCAACATACCATAAATAGTGAACTTACGTGCCAACCCATCTTCTGTCCGTGGCCAATGCCATAACAGACTTCAATGTGGTTATCCTAACCAGAAACACGACCCTGCATGGTCGAAACCTTAATTTCCAGTCGTGGTGCAAATTATGCCACTTCGGGCCCCACAACATGCCACGAGCCGTGCGGGACCCAGGAAACCCTAAAAAAGACGCCATATCATAGCCACCCATGGCAATCCTTACTCTTGTGGCTGTTTCCACATGATGGCCTGGATATGGTTCCTTTGGCGTGGCTATGACACCATTTGCACAAAACGTTGATGTGTCAAGGCCACATGCCACATGCCGCGTGTCGTATTCACTAATTAGGGTTTTGACACGCCAAACCCTAATTTAGGCAAATTTGCTACGCCAACCAAGCCAAGTAACGTTTTCCAGAACATTGGGATTGATGTGGCAACAGGGCCAATGTTGCCGGAGCCATATTTGGGTATAACACCAATATGCCAAAACAGCTGCCACGACTACGCCACTGGCATGCCGCTATGCCATGGATACACCAGGCGCCACTATGCCAATGGCGCCACTTTGCTATACAACAGGATGTGGCCATAATTAGTGGCCATCCTTTCTCATAAGCTACAATCTCAGCCGTCCAAATTCTCCATGGAATTGACAGGCTTGTGGCAAGTTTTAGGCGGCCAGCCAAGGCAAGCCTAATAACATCACATGCTATTTTCCTATGGAAAGTCGCTTGACTTTGACTTGACACACGTAACAATCTGCTACACGTTTTTTCACAAAAACACTCGAGACATCAAACATGTCACAAACTGGGGGATGCTCATCAGGGTATTGGTTTGGCGGTTTACATCGTGCGACGTGCAACACGTCCATCATAAGAAAGTGTCAGGAAAACATGGCAGTTAGTGGAGGCAAGAAGTAGTGGGTGTAAACAAACCCGCTTCCTTCATAGTGGAGGCGTGGTTTCTGGAAGTTACACATTACTCCACTCTTCCATCACTCAATCACTCCCACTTCCTACGAGACCAAGGTGTATTCAATTATGACTTGTATAAATAGGTTTTACCTATTTCCATAAAACAACAAGTTTTGGTGAGAAAAACAACACAGTATCCAGAAAAATACCAAAGAACTGACAGCTTTCATTCCGCAAGCCAGTTCCAAATTCTGATACAAGTCATAAAATAGCCACACCTTCAGAATAGCCATTCTGGTCTCAACACCTTCTTCGCTTCCCTCCCTAAGACCAACCATTCTCATTCACTTTGTGACCGAAGCAAGACTGGAACGGCCATTTCTTGGTTTAGGCCAGGATTGTACAGATTGATCTCTCGAATCTAAAAGTACTCCCGTGCAGTGCATTTGTTTTAGGTTTAGACTCGTTTCTCATCCATACACCTAAATTTACCAAAACCAGCAGAAACAGTTTTTACCCATAAACACCACCCCAAATTATAGTTTTGTAAATGCAATTATTAAGAATTTGAAATTCTTAAAAATCATACAGAGCCTCCTCTGAGCTGTACATTTTTATTATTACTAAGACGTATACAATAACAAGTGATCTGCAATATCGATGAGTTCTTTATGCTAGGATATGCTGACGAAGTAGATAATGGTTTGGAATACCAGACCAAAGTGAAGGAAAATCATCAACAATACTACAAAATAAATACCCGAATTCACTTGACAAAATCCAGACTTTCCCCTTGTAACACTAGCGAGCTAACGAATGATGGATGATTTCGCATCGATTTTGACAGAAAATATATATGTCTAAACTAACATTAACATTACCAACGAATGAGTTATTTGCAATTAAGATTTTTATGATAGTTGTTCCCAAGTCAGGGATGCGATCTCTCTTCACGATGGAGATTTATCAAGTAATTTATTAGGTCTAACAATTAATGATGTCTTTTTACAATGAAAGAAGAGGAAGTCAATACTTAACATAACGGAAGAAAACAAGAGTGTTGATAGTGAATTTTTACCGCAGGGTAAAATTATCTCTGGTACCATATAAGAAATATACAGTTCGGTTAGGAAAATAGAATTGTGAAAACCCTAGTCTAGGTAACCGAACATCACATTTTGAAGAACACACGAATAATAGTTCGGTTAGGAGAATTATTTTTCTCCCAATCGAACCTTGTGTATGTTAAGCATTATACGTTGTTCATTTAAGTCGATTGATCATACCTCCAAAC
The DNA here is from genome assembly GCA_023531295.1 of Papaver armeniacum. Lineage (NCBI taxonomy): Eukaryota > Viridiplantae > Streptophyta > Magnoliopsida > Ranunculales > Papaveraceae > Papaver > Papaver armeniacum. The sequence continues at coordinate 153,786 of JAJJWW010010085.1, read as the reverse complement.
CGAACTCTGAGCTGTAAACAATATCTCATGGTTCAGCGACCTATAAAAAAATTTCACCTAACCGAACTGTAAGTTGTAAACAATATTTTAGCGTTCGACGACCTATAAATTTTGTTTTCCTAATAGAACCTGCAAGTAGTAAACAATATTTTTGGTTAGACTAACTACAAATTTTGTTGAAAATGTTGAACATAGACTTTTTGAAGAGTTCGGCAAGGCAAAGGTAGCCGAACTCAACACTCCTCTTTTTCCATTGATTTTAAACTGAAAGTTCAGCTACAAAAATGGTGGGCTCGACTATACCGAACATTACTCTACAAACCACAGAATAAAAGTTTCGGCTACCTTTCCTGGAAATCTAACTAAGAACAAAACAAAATACCTATTAAAGCTAAGTTCGGATACTTGTGTCTTCAGAAACCTTATCCGAACTACATTTGCAGTTAAGTTAGGCTACCTGTTCTTCAGAACTGGTAGCTGAACGAGTTTGACCTAGCCGAAATCAAGCTATAAAATTTATCCTTTTTAAGAAATTTTGGCTAATTAAAGCAAAAAAAAAACTAAATTTTATGCCTGAGTAATTTGAAAGTTCGGATTCCAAAAACAATAAACAAGTAAATAAATCCAAAATTGTTATTCTCTTTCTTCTTCTCTCTCAATAATTTTACTTCTAAAGAAGACACTAATAATAATAATTTATAATCTAATTCATTAATATAATCTACAAAAACTAAATTAATTAGCTTAGCTTAATAACAAATGGCATTTTGGTTATCAAGCAAAATATATAGATAAGGGATTTTGCAACTTACTTCAAAATGGCCTAGTCAAATTTTGAGAATAATCCCCGAAAAAGCAGTGGTATACCCAAATAATGATTCTTATCCAAACTAACTCTCAAGGCCCATTGAATAACTCAAACAGATGTTGGCCCATCTTAATAGGGCTATGGCTAGTGTGATCATTACGCCATATGCCCATATCATTGAATGTAGGCCCATTGAATGGATACCACTAGGATCACTACGCCATGCTTTACACTAGTTGTACCGGGTCCGAAGGAGCCCATTTGCCCGAATCACCGTTGGCTAGATAATTATAAGTGGGCGGACCTGATGTTCAAATATTGAGTCCACCGTTAATGGGTTGGATGCGGATGGAATTTTGAAATCCAACGCGGATAGCCTCGGATAAAGTTTTCTACTAGTGTGATGGATTTCTCAAGAACTTAAATTTCAAATGTGGACAATTTATTAGTTATAGAAAATACTATGGATCATTTAGGAATTTTTAAGAATTTGCTTGAACTATCATTTGAACATGGCATTTTTCATCATTTCAAGTAAAAAAACAAACATATATACTTTAAAATTTTGAATTATCTTTGTGTTAAACTAAACGAATCCATTGGATTATCCGCATGGACCCATGGGCATTAAATTTTTGTTATCCATTGGATGCAAAACTTAATGGGTATATGGATTGAATGCGATCCGTCCCGGCCTCGTGCTATAATCGGATTGGATGGCCTGATGGCCCGATGTACACCCCTAGATACCACTCCATGATCACTACGCCATGCTTTACAGTTTACAGCAGGTTACCCTCATCGTTAGATAATTATTATGCTGTGTGTTCTAAATTATTCTAGTTCAGTTGCTATTTTGCTTGATTGCCAAATTTGGGACCTATTTATGTACTGGTATTGTTAGATTTTGACGTAGACAAATCATTTTTTCTCAATCAGTTACCCTCTTAAGCACCGACTAGATTTTGTGCCCGTGCTACGCACCGGGCGGAGCCGAAAACCACTTTGCTCGCCTCGTCCTGATACTTGCTTAGAATTTTCTATTTGGTGTAGCTTGGTTTCGCCTCGCCCAGTTCCTATACATACTTAGGATTTTTTATTTGGTGTGGCTCAGTTATGCCTCGCCTCGTCGCTTAGGATTTTTTATTATGCCATGCTACACATCGGAAATCTTTTTCTTTCAACCATATTTTTTATTTAGTGTGATGTGGTTTCGCCTCGCCCATCGTGCATTTTTTATTTGGTGTCGTGGGGCTTCGCCCCGGCCCGTCGTGATGCATTTTTTTATTTAGTGTGGCTCAGCTTCTCCTCGCCCTGTCGTGCCTTCTTTATTTGGTGTCGCGGGGTTTTGTCCAGTCCCGTCGCGATGCAGGTGTAGCACGGCTTCGCCTCGCCTCTTCGCTTAGGATTTTTGATTTGGTGTATCTCGGCTTTGCCTCGCCCTATCCCGATACATTTTTTATTTGGTAAAAAAAGCAAAACTGTAAGACTTGAAGAAGCCTGAAACAAATATCCTTAGATAGTTGGCCGGTAGTCCAACTGAATATTCTACAAATGTGTGCATCCACTGTTGAGGTATGCAAGCTAATTAAATGGTATGCTAAAGAAGTCAATAAGCATAATTCAACTTTTCAATTTCATTTTTACGCCACCTTGTGAATGGTTTTCATGTATACACTATCTTTTTTTATATTGCCTTACATAATACGCTTCCTAACTAACAATTTCGATGTATTGAATTACCACAAAAGGGAATGGCTTTAAATAAAAAGAACTTCATAGTAAACCTCTTGTACAGCAGCATACCATTCATGCATTGATTCATTATTCCGGCCAATTCCAGCAACGATTCATTATAAATACACAATCATTCAGGCCAGCACAATTATCTTCTCTAATCTTAGTTCATTAACAACCCATACTCTAGCAATACCAACCCATACTCAAGCAAAATCATCTCCTCATTCATATAAAGCAACCACCATACCCATCTTATACAGCTGCACCAGTAGCACAACTCTACCTTCCTGGCTTCTCAAGATCCCATCCATTTGAGTCTGCCATCTCGAAATTCACTACTCTAGGTGGACAATACTCTAGCAATACCAACCCCATAACACCTTTCTCGAGTTGAACTCCATCTCCATCTCCATTAACAACCCTACAGCAGCCAACTGCAATATCTCACCTCCCATTTCCCTAGGAAATACATTAGTTTCTTACTAACTCAAATACACCCATCAGCTTCCACCTCTAACCAACAGCAAAACCACTTCACCTTCTCCACCACCAGCAAAATCATCTCCTAATTCATATAAAGCAACCACCATACCCATCTTATACAGCTGCACCAGTAACACAACTTTACCTTCCTGGCTTCTCAATCAGCAGAACCCCTCCCTTTTTTCTAACCAAACTCCTCTGCAAACCCTTTGAAACTCCAAGTAAACCCATCATAACCAGCTCGCAGTAACCCCTTTGGTCAGCAACAGGGATAACATGTTCATTCAAGCAATTTGTCAAACATTTGATTTGCACGATCGGGTGGTATTATTGTGCATAGAGGATTCATCTTCAATAGCTCTCCAATTCCCTGCAATTTCAGTTACACAAAACAAACCCATTCAACATCAAACTTCCTCAATCTCAAGTTCCCACATCATCATAGAAAACACGGCCTCCATCATCATTGGAAGCCATAATAGCAGCAACCAACTCGAGATCAACTCCATCCGTTTCACCATCTTAATTTATCAACTCCCATCGTTAACATCAGACTTCATCTTATCTTTGCCATAACAATCACCGGTTGAAGCTTTCTTCATTACCATTTCTCAGAATATCATAATCCGATAAACTGGCCCAAATAAATCTTGTTAGGTTTCTTACAGATGTATTGTCCACCTAGCAAGTCTTGTGTCCTCCTTACCGAATATTGGTAGTTCGGCAAGAAGAACCATGGCTCTGCGGTGAACAAAATATAGCAGGGATTTGTTGCAGAAGAAGAAGTGAGGTTGGGCAGGAGGAAAGCCCTAATAAGTGAGATTTCTTACGTGTGTGTAACGCTGTCAGATATTTTTTGGTGTAAACCAAGTGTGAGTTATTAATTAGGTGTAAATACTCACATAAGTTTTGTTTACCTACGTTTGCCCTAACAGTGTTATTAACGGCCAGTTAAATATATGGTGTAAACAGAGTGTAGTCCATTTAGATATTCGTAGGCTACTAGAATCCCCATACACTTACCAACTCTTTATTACACAAGCAGAGTTAGTTATAACGGCAACGTCTTCATAACATAGATGTTCCAATTTCTAGTAGGCATCACGGCATCACCCGGTGTAAGACAGTTAGTATTATTGAAGGGAACATTATTTAAATATCTCTCATTTTATCTTTCTATGTAAAATTATGCTAGATAATCCAAGTTGCAGAGAAATTTCAAAAAAAAAAAAATTCTTATATATACCTTGAGTGCTGGAATTTAACCGGCATGAAAAGGTCAATTCAACTTTCTGTTATGGTCCAACACCAAACACAATGGAAATCAGACCAAATACTTAAGAAACAAGGATAAAAACCCTTTGAGTTGGGGGTTAACCACCTCTATGAAGAAGATTAAGAGAGAAAAATTAAGAAATAGGGTTTGTTAATTAATTGATATCCAAAACAACTTATGGCCAGGCTATTTATAGCTTCGAACTCTAAATAACTATCTAAACACGGAACTGAACAAACTAATTATAGTAATTCTAAATAAAGAAACTAAGTAAGCTAATGTGGTGTTGGTGTCACAACATCCCACCCTCCTGGTAAACAGACTTGTCCTCAAGTCTTAAAGGCTGGAAATCTCGCAATGAAATCGTCAGCATCCTCCCAAGTTGTTTCATCTGCAGGATGATTTTTCTATTGCACTAACCACTGAGTACCAGCTTGATTACCTTTCTTATACATCCTACACTGTAAAACTGCAGATGGTTCCCATTTGTCATAGTCGATGATATATGGTAAAACATGAACCACATTGACAGCCATTCCTAATTTCCTTTTCAACTGAGAAACATGGAAAACATGATGAATGCGACTAGTTGCAGGAAGCTCTAATTTATAAGCCATTGTTCCAATTTTCTCCAAAATTTGAAAGGGACCATAAAATCGAGGAGAGTGCTTCGAAAAAGATTGACTAGCAACAATAGTTTGTCGATATGGTTGTAATCGCAAGTAAACCCAATCATTAACCTAAAAGGTGCGTTCTGTTCGATGAGAATCAACATATTTCTTCATCCGAGTTTGAGTTTCAAGCAAGTGAGACTTTAAGAGTTTAAGGGTGTGATCTCTGGCTTTGAGATTAAGATCAACATCATGCACAGGTGTAGAGCCTGGTAAATATGATAAAATTGTTGGGGGAGACCGACTATACAGAGCTTCATAAGGAGTTATTTGAATAGCAGTATGAAAGCTTGTGTTATACCACCATTCAGCCAATGGAAGACATTTAAACCAATCTTTTGGTTTCACACCAGCAAAACAACGTAAGTAACATTCCAAAGTATGATTAGTAACTTCAGTTTGACCATCTGATTGTGGATGGTACGCTAAACTGTGACATAGTTGTGTACCTTGTAAAGAAAAATCAGGTAGTCCAAAAATTACTCATGAATATCGCATCTCTATCACTGACAATACTCCTTGGCATCCCATGAAGACGAACTATCTCTCGTATAAATACTTCTGCAACTGTGCTGGCAGAATAAGGATGAGATAAAGCAATGAAATGAGCATACTTGGAAAGACGATCAACCACAACCAAAATTGAACTTTTTCTCTCAGATAGCGGAAATCCATCAATGAATTCCATTGAAATATCGAGCCAAAAATCAGCAGGCAGTGGCAAAGGATTCAATAGTCCAGGAGGAGATACTGATTCAGTTTTGTTGCGTAGGCAGATGTCACAATGATCAATGAACTCTTTAAGTGAATGTTTCATGCCCTTCCAATAGAAATTTTGTTGGAGTCTCTTGAGAGTTCTTAGATAACCTGAATGACCCCCTAAAGGAGTTGCGTGAAATTCCTCAAGCAATTTGGAGCACCATGAAGAAGAAGAAACAACCACAATCCATTGCTTATATCTTAAAATTCCATCTGTATAAGTATAATGGCGTTTAAATTCAGGATTATCACACAAACTAGCAATTAGTGACCCATATTCCTCATCTTGATGACACCCAGCCACAATATCATGTACACCAGAGAAAATAGGTGTGGAGAGTAAAGCTAGCTGAGGACCTGACAGACGAGATAATGCATCAGCAGCAATATTTTCTTTGCCCTTACGAAAAACAATCTGATAGTCATATCCCAATAATTTGGATAGCCATTTTTGCTGCTCCATGGATGATAGTTTTTTATCCAGAAAATACTTCAAACTCCGATGATCCGTGTATATCTTGAAATGCCTTCCCATTAAATATGGCCACCATTTCTGAACAACAGACACAATTGCTAGCATTTCTTTGTCGTAAATAGAAAGATTCAGATTCTTGCCAGATAATGGTTTGCTATAATAAGCAATAGGTCTATTAGACTACATTAATACAACACCCAAACCTCCACCAGAAGCATCACATTCAAGATAAAATTCTTTGCTAAAGTCCGGTAATATTAACACATGAGTTGTAGTGAGATCGTGCTGTAATTGTTTGAATGAAGATGTGGCAGCACCAGTCCATACAAAGGCATCTTTCTTCAACAGCTGAGTTAAAGGGTGACTAATTGTGCCAAAATTCGTAACAAACTTGCGATAATAACAAAAAAAGACCTAAGAATGCCCTGAGCTCTTTAATTGTACTAGGGATAGGTCCTGAAAGAATGCTCTTGATTTTATCATCTTCAACTGAGACACCTTCAGATGAAATAACATGGCCTAAATAACCCACAGAAGGTTGAGCAAACGTACACTTAGATTCCTTCACAAACAACTTATTAGATCGTAAAATCTCAAAAATTGCTGACAAATGTTCAATATGTTCAGAAAAACTCTTGTTGTATACCAATATATCATCAAAAAAGACAAGCACAAACCTGCGTAAATAAGGTCTGAATATGCGATTCATCAAGCTTTGGAACGTAGATGGTGCATTCGAAAGACCAAATGGCATGACTAGAAACTCGTAATGCCCATCATGAGTACGAAAGGCAGTCTTGTGAATATCAGGGCCAAATAGTCTAATTTGATAATAACCAGAACGTAAATCTAACTTTGTGAATATACAAGCACCATGTAGTTCATCAAGTAGTTCGTCGACCATAGAAATTGGAAAGCGATCCTTGATGGTTATCTTATTTAGTGCACGATAATCCACACACATACGCCAAGTCCCATCTTTCTTTCGAACCATCAAGATAGGAGAAAAAAAAGAACTAGAACTTTGTTGAATAAGTCCTGCTTGTTGTAACTCTAAAATTATCTTCTCAATCTCATTTTTCTGAAAGTGTGGGTAACGGTAAGGACGAACATTGACAGGTGGAGAATCAGGTAACAAAGGAATATGATGGTCGTGTTGTCTTGAAGGAGGCAGTGAAACAAGAGTCTCAAAAATATCTGAATATGCAGATAATAATTGTCGAATTTCAGGTGCTATAACTGAAGCAGTAGTAGGTGTAGAAGCATTAATTGTAGATAATTGGAACAAAATTCCATACTGTTCTCTACCCAATAAACGTTGCATGGGAAAACTATCTAGCATCATTACTGTTTGAGAATCATTGCCCACCAAAATAATGTCAGAATCATTAATGCGGAATTTCATAGTCAAAGATGTAAAATCCCAAGAGATTTCACCTAATGTCTGTAACCATTGGATACCCAGCACAGCATCACAGCCACTAATAGGCAAAAGATGAAAATCAGAAGTAAATTTATAGCCTTGCAATTTAAGTGAAATATTAGAACAAAAACCTTGAGTACTTATCTGACCAGCATCTTTAGAACAAATATGATAGACACATTGCTTAGATATCCTGGGATGAAGAAAATTGTGGGTAGAACCCGAATCCAGAAGGATTGTTAATGTTTGTCCCTTTGTGAAGCATGTGATGCGCATTGTTCTAGGAGAAGGAGAACCCATTAGTGAATGTAAAGAAATTGTTGGCCCTGGGGTTTCTGCAATAGGGGTGTCATTTATTTTGGCAACCTCATCATCGACTTGCTCATCAAAAGGCGCACCCATATCTAGAGATCCATCCAATATCAGCAATCTTGGATTTAAACACAAATGTATGGGTGTAAACGATTGATCACAATTAAAGCAGAGACCATTGTCTCGTTTTTCCTTTTGTTATTCCCACGAAAGTCTCTTAGCTCCAGGAGGTAAGTTAGGTTTGGGGTAGCTGTGTAGACCTGAGTTGAGGAGGACGATAAGGTTTGGGAGTAGAATTGGTGGCTAACAAAGCATCTTCCTGATTTTTTGCCTTTGTGAAAGCCGCGGTTAAGGTTTGAGGTTCAAGCAGTTTAACCACATAACCAATATCCGGTTTCAAGGAATGAATAAAACAATTGATTAAGTGATCCTCAGGTAAATCAGTTACAAAATTCAACAATCGTTCAAACTCAGGTATGTGTTCACGAACCGTACCTTTCTGTTTAATTGTGCTAACTGCCATTCTAGCATCTAAAAATTTCGCAGGAGAGAAACGAGCACGAATAAGAGAACAAAACTCTAACCATGTAGTCACACTAACTATTGTCCTTTTCCAACGATACCAAGCATTGGCATCACCCTTAAGATGTGCAGAAGCAATGACAAGTTTCATATTTGTCAGCAACAACGTGCAAGCTAAAATACCGGTCTGCACCAAAAATCCAGCCATCCGGATCATCACCATCAAAAGTTGGGAACTTCAGACTGATTGAGCCAGCTCGAATATTAGTTTCATTACCACCAGGAGGAGGTGGAGGAGCAGCACCATTACGTTGATTAAGTTGAGGAAGAAATTCTCTAAACACCGCACGTAAGGAGGTTCCCAAGGATGTGGTTAAGGCCGTTGTGAGCTCTGTTGAAGAGTGTTGGACAGCTCTGTTGTATGTTCAGATAAGTCTAATTTCCTAGCAGCACGATCTTCTTCACGCAGTTGTTTTTCTTCAGCTTTCTTCCTTTCGTGTGCTTATTCATCGTGAATGTGATTGTTGTTAATGGTTGTGATAAGAGTATCAAGTTTTTGACCAACAGTCACAAGGCTATCTTGAACGAGTTTCATATTCTCTGTATAAGACATCTCTAAAAAAAAAAAAAACTGTAAACTTTATGGATTGATCAAAACCTGCTTTGATACCAGGTGTTATGGTCCAACACCAAACACAATGAAAATCAGACCAAATACTTTAGAAACCAGGATAAAACCCTTTGAGTTGGGGGTTAACCACCTCTATGAAGAAGATTAAGAGAGAATTAAGAAATATGGTTTGTTAATTAACTGATATCCAAAACAACTTATGGCCATGCTATTTATAGCTTCGAAGCCTTGTAGAACAAGAAAAGAACTTAGTTTTAATAACTCTAAATAACTATCTAAACACGGAACTGAACAAACTAATTATAGTAATTCTAAATAAAGAAACTGAGTAAGCTAATGTGGTGTTGGTGTCACAACACTTTCATTTTGATTGGTAAATGGCAGTGATTTGATTGAGTTGCCGATGTAAAGCTAAATTTACAAGGTGGAATAGTCAAAAAGCCATTTGAAGGAGTATATTTTTTGAAATATAACACTTGATGGGACGTTCTTTTAATGTTCTATCGCTGGCCATGTCGAATTTGAGATCAAGGGGCCTATAATATATAGGGCTGCACATGGGCGGGTTTGGGCGGGTATTAGCTAAAACCAACCTCGCACCCACATACTGCGGGTTTTTATTTTTATAACCAACCCCGCACCCAAACAGCGGACGGGTTTTGTTACCAGCCCACTACGGGTTGGGCGGGTTTGGGTTTAAACCCGCTATATATTCAATAATCATTCACACACATGTTTTAAAGTTTAAATAAACTACTTACTTAAGTTCTTGATAACTTAAAAAAACAAACCATAAACATGACTACATAAGTCTTCATTGTTAAGCTTAAACAGTACTAGTGTACATAGTAGTTGTTGGAGATGAGTCGAAGCAGTTGTTGTTGCTATCGTAGGTGAAGAGAACTGAGGAACTAGGAAGAAGAAGAACTAAGGAGCGCCTAAGAGAGAGGAAGAGTCGAAGAGACTAGTACCACTAGGGAAATAGGGTTATCTATCTTATCTACAATCTACTAGTACCACTAGGGTTTTGATAACGGACGGCTAGGATTAGTTTTATCAATGGTGTATATTTAGCGGGTTTTTCGGGGGGTTTGGGCGGGTATTAGCTAAAACCAACCTCGCACCCATAGACAACGGGTTTTTATTTTCATAACCAACTCCGCACCCACAACGGGCGGGTTCGGATTAAAAACCCACGGATTTAGCGGGTACGGGCGGGTTTGGGTATGATGTGCGGGTCTTGTGCAGCCTTAATGTTGGGATATATATTTAAAAACATAGTTTTGTAATTTTATATCACAATTAGAGAAATAGTGTGGTGGTATAATTTTGGGCTCCCACACTATAGACTTGGGTTCAAGTCTCACCCCATGCATTGGAATAGGTATATTTATATATCTATAATATTTATTAAAATCCGGGAGAGCGGGGCCTTGGGGCCTTGGGGGTCTGCAGTCTGCTGATTCAGAAGCTTATTTTTTGCTGTTTTTAACTCTTGATTTCCAAAACGGTTTTCAACTTAATATTCCTAATTAATTCCATTAATTTATGGTAATTATAATGTTGTCGTTTTATGACTGTTATGGAGGATTTTCTGTGCGCACTTATTGCGAAATTTATTTTCATTAAAACCGCATTGATGTTTTTTGAGTTATATAAGAAAAGTTTCCGGAGAAGATGAATATACAGTTTTTCATCTATTTCGTGTTCTGAGCAAGTGTTAGAGAGAGTATTTGTTAGTTCGATTTCTCATAGTGCAGAGAAATCGAATAAGAGAGTTATCAGTTGTTTTATCCCATAGACAGGGACGGAGGGATGTAGGGACAAATGGGGTCCATCGACCCCACTTGTTTTTGAAATCCCATCCATATAGGCTTATAATTTTTGTAATTTACATGTCTTGTAGGGGCAAATATGCTTGATAAAATTGAAAATTTATTTTTAATGGGGTCAAAATTATAAACTTCATGTAAAATTAATACAAATGCATCAGATGTATGACGTAAAAACAAAAAAAACGATCTAAATTACAATATCTAATTTAAATTCAAATTTTTTATGATTTGATTTTCACTTAGTTAATACTAAAAAGTCAATAAAATGTCCAAAAAAAATCGGGCGGCCTTCGGCCGCATACCAGCTAGTATATACAAATTTTTACCATATGAATTTGCCCCCACTTGAAAAAAAGTCTGGCTCCGTCACTGCCCATAGGGTTTTTCGACAAGAATTGACCGCTAGCACAATCAAGAGGCAGAGTCGTGAAACACTTTAAAGATAGCGACCTAGTCCGCGACTCAGCTGTTTGAGATTTATTTTGTGTGAATTCTTGTTTTGTTTCCAACACCTAATAATATATATGAATACTCCCTGCGCTTCTAAACGATATGCTTGGTTTCCTTAAAGAACATGATTTAAGGTGAGATAACTATTGTACTTGCAGTAAAGAGCAAGAAAATGAAGATCTTCATTTCCCCAAAAAAATAAAAAAATAAAAAATAAAAAAAAATCTTATATAAAGCTAAGAAAAAGATTTCATCTTAGTAATGCATGGATGGTGCATGCTAGCTAGCAGCCGGCTGCCACCCAGCAGTAATTAAACCAGATAATTTACGCCTATACATGGAAGTGGATTATGAGTGTTCAAAAACATTATGTACTTGTTGAACAAAATCAAATCTTGCTGATAAGATCACATCTTCTAATCAAATATGCTTAGTTACATTATTTCAAAAGTATGTCGTCCGCATTGGTGGGAAAGATTTAGAATCTAGTGTATATGGTTTAAAATTACATAACATTAATATTACCATCACTTTATATCCTTTCTTCTAATAGTAAAAGATCTTTAAGATCCAGTGGACTGAGTGGACATATAGCATGCATGCTAGCCTATTTTTCAAAAGAGCAGTACATAGTGGCTATGATCGGCCGCGCGCCATCCTCCCCTAGTTGCCACAAGTCCATACTGCGTTGCCCATTTTTATGGGAAGAAGAAGTACAGAACATAGGAGGTTTTAAACATAAACTGTTGCAGGCATTTTCGCTACTAAATTTTGGCACTCAATGGATGTGATTACCTAGTAATTTCTACAAAGAAGAAACAGAATGCTCAAATTTGACTAATTCTTTAGTTTTCAAGCCCAGAGAAAGGGAGATAAGAGAAGATCTCCTAGATAACTTATCAAGATGAAGAAGATTAATGGGACCCACAGACCGACTGCAGCAACCTCCATTTGGCAGTATACTCAGAAATCAGAATCTTTAAAGCCCTGTCGCCAGTACAGTACTGTCCAACCTGAAATGCTGCCCGTTCGCTGATATTTCAGTTTGATAGGCCTCATCCGATTCACTGTGAGATCACAGAGATGCCATAAATTTCTACACCGCTATATCTTGGTAAGATCTTGGCCAGTGGAGTAACTGAATGCCAATAAGATTGAAATTGGTGGGCTCACTAGATGTCCTTTCCGTACCCCAAAAACGTAATGGCTGACTTCATGTCTTTCCTTGAGAGGGATTTTATTCGTGCTCTTTAATCTGTAGCCGTACGTACGAGGAAGAATAGTTGGTAAAAAGGATTCGATTACTGAAGTTACAAGTAAAACGCAGCATCTCAAGTTCTAACGATGGTTCTACAAAGAGACCTCAATAAAGGCCAAGACACATTTCAGCATCTTTGCATTGTATATTTTTCTTAGGTGAGCAATACGTGTATTTCTTGCTAAATATGTTGATCGAGACTGAAGAAAAGTTGCCCAACTATTTGCTTATATGCTTTGGCATTCAGGCTAAGTCCTATGGGCTAGATTGGACTGCTAGATTGGCCAAAGTGTTGCAAATCATGAAAAAAGTGTGGGAAAAAAGTTAACACTCAATCTGGCTACTTCCCTCTCCTAGCATTTGCTCATGCATGCACTATCGGCGAGATTGAAACGCTGAATAGTGCGGCGCTCAAAAAGTTGTCTCAACGCCGAATGGTTCAGCGTTTGATGATTTTTTCTGGAGAGAGAAGGAAAAGAGGGAGAGAGAAAGAGTAAAAGAAGGAGAGAGAGAAGAAAAAGAGGGAGAGAGAAGCGTAAAGAGTGAGAAAAAAAGAGAGAGAGAAGAAAAAGAGGAAAAGAAAGAGAGTGAAGAAAAAAAGGAAAAGAAAGAGAGAGAATCGGTAACGACGAATGGTTAGGCGTTTAACGCCGAATGGTTAGACGTTTCGCTGCTAGATTGGCCATCCCATAGGGGTTAGGAGGTTGCCATATTTGACGTGGATGGCCAATCTAGCAGCTAAATATCTAGCTCATAAGACTAAGCCTCAGGAAAGGCGAATAATGGCTGTTGGACACTTGTGAGATTGACAAATCCACTTGTAGCTGTTACAATTCAATTGGTGACCAAAGCAGAGCCACATACGGGGCGTGTTGGTCTTGTACCACATTATTATCCAAAATTCGGTATCTTGGTCCAAGGAATTTTGTAACAGTTATGACCGTATCAAAATGTGTCGTTTAACTCTATATACAAATTTCCCCCCTCTTTCTTGTTTACGACATTCCCTCTCCCCATATAACCAATAATCTTCTTTAAATATTTTTTTTTTTGGATTACTAGCCATAAAAATAAGTGCAGTAACCAAAATTTTAAGAACCCCATCCACATATATAGTTCAGCCGGATCAAATAAGAAAAAAACTTTGTGGTTTGACTCATCCATTTGGAACGAAAAAAATACAAAGTTAATTGTTACGGTTCATGCCCCCACACGATTTGCCAACTCAATGTCGGGAAGATCTCCAAGATTTTGTTTGTATGAATGGCATATACCATGCATGTGTACAGGATGTTCGTACATCCATGTTGAAATTAGCATCAAACTATCAAGAACGCTTCCATCTATCTGTTTCTTTGACAATGCCGGATGCATTATAATATTTTTACTCCAGGTCTCCGACAAGTTTCTTTTGAAAATAATTTTCCAACAGTTTTTTCTCTCTGATTTGCTCCAAACTATCGAATTTGCATTAGAGACATATTATACCATCCATATGAAAACAAAAGAATATGTTCAAATGAGCACATTTTCATGCTGGATACAGTATTTTATAGGTCAGAACGTCAGACAGCAAGTACGTCATACATGTGCAGTGGATAGTCGGATGGAATGTCTTACATTTTCTTCCCAAGTATTTCATGCTGTTTAGCAGTATCGCCAGCTCAACTTTAAGATTTTTGTTATCGGGAAAGCTAAAACGTTTAAGGGGAAAGCTGACTTTCGGTCAAACAAAATTGATCAAGAATGACTTGGGCAGACATAAAAAAACTCAATAATCTTCCGTCTTTAACGCCACTCCCTGTGTTCAGCGCGTTTCTCTTCCTCCCGCACATTCTTTTTCTCATGATGCAGTCCTGCATATATTTCTCCTTTGTGAATTGAATGTTTTTTTGCTTATGATCCGATCTTTCTTAAATATATCAAAACAAGAACCAATTTTATTAAATACCCATTTTGATCAATTACAATTAACCACCAGAAAGCTAGAATAAATAAGTTTACCATTATCAACACCAATCTCCATTCCCAGCAAGAACAAGGATTTCCAAGTTTGGGTCCCTATGAACTTCATTTATAGCACAAAATTAATTTGTATTAACTGATCGCATGGTTAAATCTTGATTATTTTCATAATCATGTCATCATCTGAATATGGCCACACATGCATAGATGATGGAGAAAAATTGATGTTTAACGTAATGATCCTTCGTTGTCTAGTAACAAGTTCCAGGATGCTAAACTCTTAAGAAATAATTTTGGAATTAATTTCCTAAAGAAAAAACTCGCCAAAAATAAATCTGTGTAGAAAAAAGACTTGGTGCATGGCATACGCGCATATCGAATGAGTAAAAATATGTATTTTTGAGTAATGCTAAACCCCTCACAGCGAAGATGTGTCCAGAATAAGACTGCCCGATATAACTTGAGTTAGCACAACGCAAGTTACCCTCTTCAACTCAAAGAATGTGGATGGAGGTAAAAACGTATGGATAAAACCCTAGGATAAAAGAAGAATTTTTCTATGTTGAAAATGGATTTTCGAGTTGTATTTATAGGATGAAAAAACTTGCGAATCAAGTTAGGTTTTGGTTTTCTTCTAAAACAAGTAAAATGAATTTTACCATAAATAAAACTCTTAAGAAATAATTTTGGAATTAATTTCCTTAAGAAAAAACTCGCCAAAAATAAATCTGTGTAGAAAAAGGACTTGGTGCATGGCATACGCGCATATCGCATGGGTAAAAATATGTATTTTTGAGTAATGCTAAACCCTCACAAATAAGATGTGTCCAGGATAAGACCGCCTGATATAACTTGAGTTAGCCCATGAGTTGAGTAATGCTAAACCCTCACAACAAGATGTTTCCAGGATAAGACTGCCCGATATAACTTGAGTTAGCACAACGCAAGTTACCCTCTCTTCGAACTCAGCAACAGGGATGGAGGTAAAAACGTATGGATAAAACCCTAGAATAAAAGAAGAATTTTTCGGTATGTTGAAAACAGATTTTCGAGTTGTATTTATAGGATGGAAAAACTTGCGAATCAAGTTAGGTTTTGGTTTTCTTCTAAAACAAGTAAAATGAATTTTACCATAAATAAAACTCTTAAGAAATAATTTTGGAATTAATTTCCTTAAGAAAAACTACAAAAATAAATATGTGTAGAAAAAGGACTTGGTGCATGGCATACGCGCATATCGCATGGGTAAAAATATGTATTTTTGAGTAATGCTAAACCCCTCACAGCGAAGATGTGTCCAGGATAAGACTGCCCGATATAACTTGAGTTAGCCCATGAGTTGAGTAATGCTAAACCCTCACAAATAAGATGTGTCCAGATAAGACCGCCCTATAACTTGAGTTAGCACAACGCAAGTTACCCTCTCTTCGAACTCAAAGAACAGGATGGAGGTAAAAACGTATGGATAAAACCCTAGAATAAAAGAAGAATTTTTCGGTATGTTGAAAACAGATTTTCGAGTTGTATTTATAGGATGAAAAACTTGCGAATCAAGTTAGGTTTTGGTTTTCTTCTAAAACAAGTAAAATGAATTTTACCATAAATAAAACTCTTAAGAAATAATTTTGGAATTAATTTCCTAAAGAAAAACTCGCCAAAATAAATCTGTGTAGAAAAAGGACTTGGTGCATGGCATACGCGCATATCGCATGGGTAAAAATATGTATTTTTGAGTAATGCTAAACCCCTCACAACAAGATGTGTCCAGGATAAGACCGCCCGATATAACTTGAGTTAGCCCATGAGTTGAGTAATGCTAAACCCCTCACAGCGAAGATGTGTCCGGGGATAAGACTGTCCGATATAACTTGAGTTAGCACAACGCAAGTTACCCTCTCTTCGAACTCAAGAACGTGGATGGAGGTAAAAACGTATGGATAAAACCCTAGAATAAAAGAAGAATTTTTTTTTATGTTGAAAACAGATTTTCGAGTTGTATATATAGGATGAAAAAACTTGCGAATCAAGTTAGGTTTTGGTTTTCTTCTAAAACAAGTAAAATGAATTTTACCATAAATAAAACTCTTAAGAAATAATTTTGGAATTAATTTCCTAAAGAAAAAACTCGCCAAAAATAAATCTGTGTAGAAAAAGGACTTGGTGCATGGCATACGCGCATATCGCATGGGTAAAAATATGTATTTTTGAGTAATGCTAAACCCTCACAAATGAAGATGTGTCCAGGGATAAGACCGCCTTAGATATAACTTGAGTTATCCCATGAGTTGAGTAATGCTAAACCCTCACAAAGAAGATGTGTCCAGATAAGATCAGCCCGATATAACTTGAGTTAGCACAACGCAAGTTACCCTCTCTTCGAACTCAAAGAACAGGGATGGAGGTAAAAACGTATGGATAAAACCCTAGAATAAAAGAAGAATTTTTCGGTATATGTTGAAAATGATTTTCGAGTTGTATTTATAGGATGAAAAACTTGCGAATCAAGTTAGGTTTTGGTTTTCTAAAACAAGTAAAATGAATTTTACCATAAATAAAACTCTTAAGAAATAATTTTGGAATTAATTTCCTAAAGAAAAAACTCGCCAAAAATAAATCTGTGTAGAAAAAGGACTTGGTGCATGGCATACGCGCATATCGCATGGGTAAAAATATGTATTTTTGAGTAATGCTAAACCCCTCACAGCGAAGATGTGTCCAGGATAAGACTGCCCGATATAACTTGAGTTATCCCATGAGTTGAGTAATGCTAAACCCCTCACAGCGAAGATGTGTCCAGGATAAGACTGCCCGATATAACTTGAGTTACCACAACGCAAGTTACCCTCTCTTCGAACTCAATGCAACAGGATGGAGGTAAAAATGTATGGATAAAACCCTAGAATAAAAAGAAGAATTTTTCGGTATGTTGAAAACAGATTTTCGAGTTGTATTTATAGGATGAAAAAACTTGCGAATCAAGTTAGGTTTTGGTTTTCTTCTAAAACAAGTAAAATGAATTTTACCATAAATAAAACTCTTAAGAAATAATTTTGGAATTAATTTCCTAAAGAAAAACTCGCCAAAAATAAATATGTGTAGAAAAAGGACTTGGTGCATGGCATACGCATATCTCATGGGTAAAAATATGTATTTTTGAGTAATGCTAAACCCCTCACAGCGAAGATGTGTCCAGGATAAGACTGCCCGATATAACTTGAGTTAGCCCATGAGTTGAGTAATGCTAAACCCCTCACAGCGAAGATGTGTCCAGGATAAGACTGCCCGATATAACTTGAGTTAGCACAACGCAAGTTACCCTCTCTTCGAACTCAGCAACAGGGATGGAGGTAAAAACGTATGGATAAAACCCTAGAATAAAAGAAGAATTTTTCGGTATGTTGAAAACAGATTTTCGAGTTGTATTTATAGGATGAAAAAACTTGCGAATCAAGTTAGGTTTTGGTTTTCTTCTAAAACAAGTAAAATGAATTTTACCATAAATAAAACTCTTAAGAAATAATTTTGGAATTAATTTCCTAAAGAAAAAACTCGCCAAAAATAAATCTGTGTAGAAAAAGGACTTGGTGCATGGCATACGCGCATATCGCATGGGTAAAAATATGTATTTTTGAGTAATGATAAACCCCTCACAGCGAAGATGTGTCCAGGATAAGACTGCCCGATATAACTTGAGTTAGCCCATGAGTTGAGTAATGCTAAACCCCTCACAGCGAAGATGTTTCCCGGATAAGATCGCCCCGATATAACTTGAGTTAGCACAACGCAAGTTACCCTCTTCGAACTCAAAGAACGGGGATGGAGGTAAAACGTATGGATAAAACCCTAGAATAAAAGAAGAATTTTTCGGTATGTTGAAAACAGATTTTCGAGTTGTATTTATAGGATGAAAAAACTTGCGAATCAAGTTAGGTTTTGGTTTTCTTCTAAAACAAGTAAAATGAATTTTACCATAAATAAAACTCTTAAGAAATAATTTTGGAATTAGAAAAAACTCGCCAAAAATAAATCAGGTAGAAAAGGACTTGGTGCATGGCATACACGCATATCGCATGGGTAAAAATATGTATTTTTGAGTAATGTTAAACCCCTCACAAATAAGATGTGTCCAGATAAGACTGCCCGATATAACTTGAGTTAGCCCATGAGTTGAGTAATGCTAAACCCCTCACAAATAAGATGTGTCCAGGATAAGACTCGCCCGATATAACTTGAGTTAGCACAACGCAAGTTACCCTCTCTTCGAACTCAAGAACGGGGATGGAGGTAAAAACGTATGGATAAAACCCTAGAATAAAAGAAGATTTTTCTGGGGTATGTTGAAAACAGATTTTCGAGTTGTATTTATAGGATGAAAAAACTTGCGAATCAAGTTAGGTTTTGGTTTTCTTCTAAAACAAGTAAAATGAATTTTACCATAAATAAAACTCTTAAGAAATAATTTTGGAATTAATTTCCTAAAGAAAAAACTCGCCAAAAATAAATCTGTGTAGAAAAAGGACTTGGTGCATGGCATACGCGCATATCGCATGGGTAAAAATATGTATTTTTGAGTAATGCTAAACCCCTCACAATGAAGATGTGTCCGGAGATAAGACCGCCTGATATAACTTGAGTTATCCCATGAGTTGAGTAATGCTAAACCCCTCACAAACGAAGATGTGTCCAGAAAAGACCTCCCCGATATAACTTGAGTTAGCACAACGCAAGTTACCCTCTCTTCGAACTCAAAGAACGGGGATGGAGGTAAAAACGTATGGATAAAACCCTAGAATAAAAGAAGAATTTTTCTGTATGTTGAAAAAGAGTTTCGAGTTGTATTTATAGGATGAAAAAACTTGCGAATCAAGTTAGGTTTTGGTTTTCTTCTAAAACAAGTAAAATGAATTTTATCATAAATAAAACTCTTAAGAAATAATTTTGGAATTAATTTCCTAAAGAAAAAACTCGCCAAAAATAAATCTGTGTAGAAAAAGGACTTGGTGCATGGCATACGCGCATATCGCATGGGTAAAAATATGTATTTTTGAGTAATGCTAAACCCCTCACAAATAAGATGTGTCCAGGATAAGACCGCCGATATAACTTGAGTTAGCCCATGAGTTGAGTAATGCTAAACCCCTCACAAATGGAGATGTGTCCAGGATAAGATCGCCGATATAACTTGAGTTAGCACAACGCAAGTTACTCTCTCTTCGAACTCAAGAACGGGATGGAGGTAAAAACGTATGGATAAAACCCTAGAATAAAAGAAGAATTTTTCGGTATGTTGAAAAAAAAGATTTTCGAGTTGTATTTATAGGATGAAAAAACTTGCGAATCAAGTTAGGTTTTGGTTTTCTTCTAAAACAAGTAAAATGAATTTACCATAAATAAAACTCTTAAGAAATAATTTTGGAATTAATTTCCTAAAGAAAAAACTCGCCAAAAATAAATCTGTAGAAAAAGGACTTGGTGCATGGCATACGCGCATATCGCATGGGTAAAAATATGTATTTTTGAGTAATGCTAAATCCCTCACAGCGAAGATGTGTCCAGGATAAGACTGCCCGATATAACTTGAGTTAGCCCATGAGTTGAGTAATGCTAAACCCCTCACAGCGAAGATGTGTCCAGGATAAGACTGCCCGATATAACTTGAGTTAGCACAACGCAAGTTACCCTCTCTTCGAACTCAGCAACAGGGATGGAGGTAACAACGTATGGATAAAACCCTAGAATAAATTTCGGTATGTTGAAAACATATTTTCGAGTTGTATTTATAGGATGAAAAAACTTGCGAATCAGGTTAGGTTTTGATTTTCTTCTAAAACAAGTAAAATGAATTTTACCATAAATAAAACTCTTAAGAAATAATTTTGGAATTAATTTATTAAAGAAAAAACTCGCCAAAAATAAATATGTGTAGAAAAAGGACTTGGTGCATGGCATACGCGCATATCTCATGGGTAAAAATATGTATTTTTGAGTAATGCTAAACCCCTCACAGCGAAGATGTGTCCAGGATAAGACTGCCCGATATAACTTGAGTTAGCCCATGAGTTGAGTAATGTTAAACCCCTCACAGCGAAGATGTGTCCAGGATAAGACTGCACGATATAACTTGAGTTAGCACAACGCAAGTTACCCTCTCTTCGAACTCAGCAATAGGGATGGAGGTAAAAACGTATGGATAAACCCTAGAATAAAAGAAGAATTTTTCGGTATGTTGAAAACAGATTTTCGAGTTGTATTTATAGGATTAAAAAACTTGCGAATCAAGTTAGGTTTTGGTTTTCTTCTAAAACAAGTAAAATGAATTTTACCATAAATAAAACTCTTAAGAAATAATTTTGGAATTAATTTCCTAAAGAAAAAACTCGCCAAAAATAAATCTGTGTAGAAAAAGGACTTGGTGCATGGCATACGCGCAAATCGCATGGGTAAAAATATGTATTTTTGAGTAATGATAAACCCCTCACAGCGAAGATGTGTCCAGGATAAGATCGCCCGATATAACTTGAGTTAGCCCATGAGTTGAGTAATGCTAAACCCCTCACAAATAAGATGTTTCCGGATAAGATCGCCCGATATAACTTGTGTTAGCACAACGCAAGTTACCTCTCTTCGAACTCAAAGAACAGGATGGAGGTAAAAACGTATGGATAAAACCCTAGAATAAAAGAAGAATTTTTCGGTATGTTGAAAACAGATTTTCGAGTTGTATTTATAGGATGAAAAAACTTGCGAATCAAGTTAGGTTTTGGTTTTCTTCTAAAACAAGTAAAATGAATTTTACCATAAATAAAACTCTTAAGAAATAATTTTGGAATTAGAAAAAACTCGCCAAAAATAAATCTGTGTAGAAAAAGGACTTGGTGCATGGCATACACGCATATCGCATGGGTAAAAATATGTATTTTTGAGTAATGTTAAACCCCTCACAAATAAGATGTGTCCAGATAAGACTGCCGATATAACTTGAGTTAGCCCATGAGTTGAGTAATGCTAAACCCCTCACAAATGAAGATGTGTCCAGGATAAACCGCCCGATATAACTTGAGTTAGCACAACGCAAGTTACCCTCTCTTCGAACTCAAGCAACAGGATGAAGGTAACAACGTATGGATAAAATCCTAGGATAAAAGAAGAATTTTTCAAGTATGTTGAAAACAGATTTTCGAGTTGTATTTATAGGATGAAAAAACTTGCGAATCAAGTTAGGTTTTGGTTTTCTTCTAAAACAAGTAAAATGAATTTTACCATAAATAAAACTCTTAAGAAATAATTTTGGAATTAATTTCCTAAAGAAAAAACTCGCCAAAAATAAATATGTGTAGAAAAAGGACTTGGTGCATGGCATACGCGCATATCGCATGGGTAAAAATATGTATTTTTGAGTAATGCTAAACCCCTCACAGCGAAGATGTGTCCAGGATAAGACTGCCCGATATAACTTGAGTTAGCCCATGAGTTGAGAAATGCTAAACCCCTCACAGCGAAGATGTGTCCAGGATAAGACTGCCCGATATAACTTGAGTTAGCACAACGAAAGTTACACTCTCTTAGAACTCAGCAACAGGGATGGAGGTAAAAACGTATGGATAAAACCCTAGAATAAAAGAAGAATTTTCGGTATGTTGAAAACAGATTTTCGAGTTGTATTTATAGGATGAAAAACTTGCGAATCAAGTTAGGTTTTGGTTTTCTCTAAAACAAGTAAAATGAATTTTACCATAAATAAAACTCTTAAGAAATAATTTTGGAATTAATTTCCTAAAGAAAAACTCGCAAAATAAATCGTGTAGAAAAAGGACTTGGTGCATGGCATACGCGCATATCGCATGGGTAAAAATATGTATTTTGAGTAATGCTAAACCCCTCACAACGAAGATGTGTCCGTGGATAAGACCGGCCCGATATAACTTGAGTTAGCCCATGAGTTGAGTAATGCTAAACCCCTCGCACAACGAAGATGTGTCCGAGGATAAGACTGCCCGATATAACTTGAGTTAGCACAACGCAAGTTACCCTCTCTTCGAACTCAGCAACAGGGATGGAGGTAAAAACGTATGGATAAAACCCTAGAATAAAAGAAGAATTTTTCGGTATGTTGAAAACAGATTTTCGAGTTGTATTTATAGGATGAAAAAACTTGCGAATCAAGTTAGGTTTTGGTTTTCTTCTAAAACAAGTAAAATGAATTTTACCATAAATAAAACTCTTAAGAAATAATTTTGGAATTAATTTCCTAAAGAAAAACTCGCCAAAAATAAATCATTGTAGAAAAAGGACTTGGTGCATGGCATACGCGCATATCGCATGGGTAAAAATATGTATTTTTGAGTAATGCTAAACCCCTCACACGAAGATGTGTCCGAGGATAAGACCGCCCGATATAACTTGAGTTAGCCCATGAGTTGAGTAATGCTAAACCCCTCACAGGCAAGATGTGTCCAGATAAGACCGCCTGATATAACTTGAGTTAGCACAACGCAAGTTACCTCTCTTCGAACTCAAAGAACAGGATGGAGGTAAAAACGTATGGATAAAACCCTAGAATAAAAGAAGAATTTTTCGGTATGTTGAAAAACAGATTTTCGAGTTGTATTTATAGGATGAAAAAACTTGCGAATCAAGTTAGGTTTTGGTTTTCTTCTAAAACAAGTAAAATGAATTTTACCATAAATAAAACTCTTAAGAAATAATTTTGGAATTAATTTCCTAAAGAAAAACTCGCCAAAAATAAATCATGTAGAAAAAGGACTTGGTGCATGGCATACGCGCATATCGCATGGGTAAAAATATGTATTTTTGAGTAATGCTAAACCCTCACAAATAATATGTGTCCGGGATAAGACCGCCCGATATAACTTGAGTTAGCCCATGAGTTGAGTAATGCTAAACCCCTCACAGCGAAGATGTGTCCAGGATAAGACTGCCCGATATAACTTGTGTTAGCACAACGCAAGTTACCCTCTCTTCGAACTCAGCAACAGGGATGGAGGTAAAAACGTATGGATAAAACCCTAGAATAAAAGAAGAATTTTTCTGTATGTTGAAAACATATTTTCGAGTTGTATTTATAGGATGAAAAAACTTGCGAATCAAGTTAGGTTTTGGTTTTCTTCTAAAACAAGTAAAATGAATTTTACCATAAATAAAACTCTAAAGAAATAATTTTGGAATTAATTTCCTAAAGAAAAACTCACCAAAAATAAATCTGGGTAGAAAAAGGACTTGGTGCATGGCATACGCGCATATCGCATGGGTAAAAATATGTATTTTTAAGTAATGCTAAACCCCTCACAGCGAAGATGTGTCCAGGATAAGACTGCCCGATATAACTTGAGTTAGCCCATGAGTTGAGTAATGCTAAACCCCTCACAGCGAAGATGTGTCCAGGATAAGACTGCCCGGTATAACTTGAGTTAGCACAACGCAAGTTACCCTCTCTTCGAACTCAAAGAACAGGATGGAGGTAAAAACGTATGGATAAAACCCTAGAATAAAAGAAGAATTTTTCGGTATGTTGAAAACAGATTTTCGAGTTGTATTTATAGGATGAAAAAACTTGCGAATCAAGTTAGGTTTTGGTTTTCTTCTAAAACAAGTAAAATGAATTTTACCATAAATAAAACTCTTAAGAAATAATTTTGGAATTAATTTCCTAAAGAAAAAACTCGCCAAAAATAAATCGTGTAGAAAAAGGACTTGGTGCATGGCATACGCAAGATCGCATGGGTAAAAATATGTATTTTTGAGTAATGCTAAACCCCTCACAAATGAATATGTGTCCAAGATAAGACTGCCCGATATAACTTGAGTTAGCCCATGAGTTGAGTAATGCTAAACCCCTCACAACGAAGATGTGTCCGGGATAAGACCTGCCTGATATAACTTGTGTTAGCACAACGCAAGTTACCCTCTCTTCGAACTCGGCAATGTGGATGGAGGTAAAAAACGTATGGATAAAACCTAGAATAAAAGAAGAATTTTTCGGTATGTTGAAAACAGATTTTCGAGTTGTATTTATAGGATGAAAAAACTTGCGAATCAAGTTAGGTTTTGGTTTTCTTCTAAAACAAGTAAAATGAATTTTACCATAAATAAAACTCTTAAGAAATAATTTTGGAATTAATTTCTGAAGAAAAAAACTCGCAAAAATAAATCTGTGTAGAAAAAGGACTTGGTGCATGGCATACGCGCATATCGCATGGGTAAAAATATGTATTTTTGAGTAATGCTAAACCCCTCACAGCGAAGATGTGTCCAGGATAAGACTGCCCGATATAACTTGAGTTAGCCCATGAGTTGAGTAATGCTAAACCCCTCACAAAATAAGATGTGTCCAGGATAAGATCAGCTTGATATAACTTGAGTTAGCACAACACAAGTTACCCTCTCTTCGAACTCAAAGAACAGGATGGAGGTAAAAACGTATGGATAAAACCTAGAATAAAAGAAGAATTTTTCGGTATGTTGAAAACAGATTTTGAGTTGTATTTATAGGATGAAAAAACTTGCGAATCAAGTTAGGTTTTGGTTTTCTTCTAAAACAAGTAAAAATGAATTTTACCATAAATAAAACTCTTAAGAAATAATTTTGGAATTAATTTCCTAAAGAAAAAACTCGCCAAAAATAAATCATGTAGAAAAAGGACTTGGTGCATGGCATACGCAAGATATCGCATGGGTAAAAATATGTATTTTGAGTAATGCTAAACCCCTCACAATAAGATGTGTCCGAGTATAAGACTGCCTGATATAACTTGAGTTAGCCCATGAGTTGAGTAATACTAAACCCTCACAGCCAAGATGTGTCCAGGATAAGATCGCCCGATATAACTTGAGTTAGCACAACACAAGTTACCCTCTCTTCGAACTCAAAGAACGTGGATGGAGGTAAAAACGTATGGATAAAACCCTAGAATAAAAGAAGAATTTTTCGGTATGTTGAAAAGATTTTCGAGTTGTATTTATAGGATGAAAAACTTGCGAATCAAGTTAGGTTTTGGTTTTCTTATAAAACAAGTAAAATGAATTTTACCATAAATAAAACTCTTAAGAAATAATTTTGGAATTAATTTCCTAAAGAAAAACTCGCCAAAAATAAATCATGTAGAAAAAGGACTTGGTGCATGGCATACGCGCATATCGCATGGGTAAAAATATGTATTTTTGAGTAATGCTAAACCCCTCAAAGTGAAGATGTGTCCAGATAAGACCGCCCGATATAACTTGAGTTAGCCCATGAGTTGAGTAATGCTAAACCCCTCACAAATAAGATGTGTCCAGGATAAGACTGCCCGATATAACTTGAGTTAGCACAACGCAAGTTACCCTCTCGAACTCAGCAACAGGGATGGAGGTAAAAACGTATGGATAAAACCCTAGAATAAAAGAAGAATTTTTCGGTATGTTGAAAACAGATTTTCGAGTTGTATTTATAGGATGAAAAAACTTGCGAATCAAGTTAGGTTTTGGTTTTCTTCTAAAACAAGTAAAATGAATTTTACCATAAATAAAACTCTTAAGAAATAATTTTGGAATTAATTTCCTAAAGAAAAACTCGCCAAAAATAAATCATGTAGAAAAAGGACTTGGTGCATGGCATACGCGCATATCGCATGGGTAAAAATATGTATTTTTGAGTAATGCTAAACCCCTCACAGCGAAGATGTGTCCAGGATAAGACTGCCCGATATAACTTGAGTTAGCCCATGAGTTGAGTAATGCTAAACCCCTCACAGCGGAGATGTGTCCAGGATAAGACTGCCCGATATAACTTGAGTTAGCACAACGCAAGTTACCCTCTCTTCGAACTCAAAGAACAGGGATGGAGGTAAAAACGTATGGATAAAACCCTAGAATAAAAGAAGAATTTTTTCAGATGTTGAAAACAGATTTTCGAGTTGTATTTATAGGATGAAAAAACTTGCGAATCAAGTTAGGTTATGGTTTTCTTATAAAACAAGTAAAATGAATTTTACCATAAATAAAACTCTTAAGAAATAATTTTGGAATTAATTTCTGAAGAAAAACTCGCCAAAAATAAATGTTGTGTAGAAAAAGGACTTGGTGCATGGCATACGCGCATATCGCATGGGTAAAAATATGTATTTTTGAGTAATGCTAAACCCCTCACAGCGAAGATGTGTCCAGGATAAGACTGCCCGATATAACTTGAGTTATCCCATGAGTTGAGTAATGCTAAACCCCTCACAGCGAAGATGTGTCCAGGATAAGACTGCCCGATATAACTTGAGTTAGCACAACGCAAGTTACCCTCTCTTCGAACTCAGCAACATGGATGGAGGAAAAAACGTATGGATAAAACCCTAGAATAAAAAGAAGAATTTTTCGGTATGTTGAAAATGATTTTCGAGTTGTATTTATAGGATGAAAAAACTTATAATCAAGTTAGGTTTTGGTTTTCTTCTAAAACAAGTAAAATGAATTTTACCATAAATAAAACTCTTAAGAAATAATTTTAAATTAATTTCCTAAACAAAAAACTCGCCAAAAATAGATCTGTGTAGAAAAAGGACTTGGTGCATGGCATACGCGCATATCACATGGGTAAAAATATGTATTTTTGAGTAATGCTAAACACCTCACAGCGAAGATGTGTCCAGGATAAGACTGCCCGATATAACTTGAGTTAGCCCATGATTTGAGTAATGTTAAACCCCTCACAGCGAAGATGTGTCCAGGATAAGATGGCCCGATATAACTTGAGTTAGCACAACGCAAGTTACCCTCTCTTCGAACTCAGCAACAAGGATGGAGGTAAAAACGTATGGATAAAACCCTAGAATAAAAGAAGAATTTTTCGGTATGTTGAAAACTTTTTCGAGTTGTATTTATAGGATGAAAAACTTGCGAATCAAGTTAGGTTTTGGTTTTTAAAACAAGTAAAATGAATTTTGCCATAAATAAAACTCTTAAGAAATAATTTTGGAATTAATTTCCTAAAGAAAAAAACTCGCCAAAAATAAATCAGAAAAAGGACTTGGTGCATGGCATAAAATATGTATGGGTAAAAATATGTATTTTGAGTGGAGCTCCACGTTTTACAATTCATACATAAGTGTATGATTATATAGTGGAGCTCCTCTTTAGTTTTCCACAATGTGGGACTAAAGGTTCCACTTCATTCACCCAAAAATGAGTGAGTATCCTTAGACCCTAAGCTCATTAGATCAAACCACGCCAAGACCATATAACCTTTTAATTTAAAACTCATTTTCTCCAACAGTAGGTACTATTTCACATATTCATATGCATTCTTTGCACATCTCTGATTGCAGCCATGTTTGACCTGTAGTTCCATGAATTTCACACTGAAATTGTTTATACCTTTTAGTTTCTACTTGAATCTCCTTTGAGATTTTAGCCTCTTTGAAGTAAACCCGTTAGATATAATCTAACAAAGAAAATTATATACCAGGAGAATGATTTTTACTAAACAGAAAGCTAAAAAATTTATCGAGGAAGAGAAATTGTTTCAACCGGGGATGACTTAAAAGTCGATCAAAAAACGAATATAAAACATCAAAGAGTTTTCTTTTTAAGCATCAAGATGGAAAATAATTGTGCTCTTTCTTGAGTTTTTCTATTTCCGCCCTAGTTATCCCTAGTCAATCTCTAACGATCGGAAGTCAGCTTTCCCTCTAAACATTTCGGCTTTCCCTTTAACAAAAATCAACTTTAATACTTCTCTTATTATTTTAACTCCAAAATGTTGACTAAAACGTAACTAAAAGTATTTAATGTTGCATGTTAAGTTAAATATTGTAGTAACATCTTACAGAAATCAACTAAAAAGAGACAATACAATCTACATATTACTTTAAAAAGATTATGGTAACATGAATATAAGTCGTGACCTTGATGAGTATGATTCAACGAATTGGAAGATATTGCAACAGTTTTTAACATATTACCATCAGAAGCCAGCAGGATGTCACTCGATTTTGCTTCTACTTGACAGAAAACATCATGGCTGACTTCATCTTTTTTTTCACTTCCTGAATAAGGTTCTGTCACTCTTTTTGGTGTCTGTACGAGGTGAACATAGGAAGCAATAAAGAGAAATAATACTGGAATTTCGTATTATTCTGCCGTGGGCATAGTGCGGGTAATCAATACCCTCCATCTTTATTGGTTAAAAATAGCCAAGTGAATCCAAGAAGCATGTGAAGGTCACAGAGCAGTAGTGGGGTACCCTATAAATAGACATGCCCTTACTTTCTTTTCATAATCCATGTCCTGGGCCTCCTGGCTACTGAGTCTCTCTGTGATTTCCATGTTAGATATTTGGTCCTTTGAGATAACCTATCCTCATCTTCTGTTTGTCTCTATTAACGAATTAGATAACCTATCATGCTCTTTTGGAATTATACGCAATCCAAAGGAGGGATGGATTGAAACAATTATAGGGTATGAATTCCTAGCTAGAGAACCAAGTGGTTGGGCTTAGGGCAGGCACCATGGTCACAAAATAAACTTTGAAATAGGTAGGACACTTCACTAAGGGCAGTTCCTATGGCAATAAACAAAAATAAAAATTTGTTGAGCCACGTGGATGAACAAACTGCATTCTCCACTATGAG
The DNA here is from genome assembly GCA_023531295.1 of Papaver armeniacum. Lineage (NCBI taxonomy): Eukaryota > Viridiplantae > Streptophyta > Magnoliopsida > Ranunculales > Papaveraceae > Papaver > Papaver armeniacum. The sequence goes on along the minus strand of JAJJWW010010085.1, from coordinate 124,563 downwards.
AAACAAGGCAAAATGAACAAATATAATATTTTAGGGTCCCACTAGTGATTTTATTAATATAAACTAATAAGAGTTGGGTCACACAGATGATTTTATTTATATAAACCAATAAGAGTTGGGTCCCACGGATTATTTATATAATAATACAAAATAAACCCTAAATATAATAACTGGGTTTGGGAGAGAGAAAAGCAATGGGCGATCTTCCTTCCAACTCCAACGATCTTCCTTCCAACTCCAGCGATCTTCCATACAACTCCGCGTCTGTGGGACAATCTCCCGGCCTATCATCAAGCGCGCGCTACATCATCCAACTCAATGAACAAACCAACCAATTTGTTGGTTTGAACATCCATTTTTCATGTTTGTTGAGTCCATTGTGGGAGCAAAATGAACAAACTTGATAGTTTGTTCATTCCATAGGAACTGCTCTAATGAATTTTTGCTTGTCCCATATTTGTTACAGTACATGGTTGAAGAATCCAGAGGATATAATCTTCATGGGTATGAGTAACGATATCCAACCAATCAATTTCCTTACGGATTTTGTATTTTCTTCTCAATAAAAATTGCTAATTTGCGTTTTCTCCCCAAATAGATTCAAGTTAGCAAAACCTCCTCTCGTCAAGATTTTTTTTTAGTTATTTTACAAATTACCGAAAATGTCCCCATCTTCTTCGTAGTATTTCTTTATCATTTCACTTCCTACTGAAAAAAAAAGAGGAAATACCAAAACCTAAATTTTTTTATTTGGGATTTTTGAGTCCGATTTGTTCCTATTTCATCATCAACAAAATCAAATTGAAACCCTTGAAACTCCGAAAAAAACTACAGAGAGATTTAATTGAATTTCAGTAAGTTTTCTTACTAAATGATTAGAGTTTTTACAGAATCACATGTAATAGCAGAAATTACATAGAGATCTACTTGATTCATGGAATGGTTAGGGTTTTTATAGAAAGGTATATTTTCATTTGTTTGAAATATGGTTTCAAGAGAGGTGTTTTGGATTCTTTGTCGAGATCAGGTTTTGAATTATTTTGAGTCTTCTTTCTTCTCATTCTTCTTCATCCTACACTAATATTTGGCAGTAGTTATAATGACCTTATATTTGATTATAGTTTTTCTTGATTCTCCCATTAGTTCTTGAGTGATTGAACGAAGCTTGCTGCCATAAATAATGGACACAAGAACAGACGGTGTAGTTTGTTGTTGTTGATGGATGATTACGAATCAGGTATGTTTGAGTGCCTGAGATGTTGAGTCTGTAATGATTTTGAATGGGGGGTTTGTGTTTGAATTTGAACAAGAATAAGGAAACAGGGACGAGATGGAACTTGGGCATGAATCAACTGATTGAAGCTATGAACAAATAGGGAAGAAAATAACTTGATGATATCGCTGGAAATAAACGATGAATTGAAGAGGACTCTATTGTTGTAGTAATAGTTTATATGTGTTTTCTCTTGTTACTAATTCTGAATGGTTGTGATCAAATGGATGCAATTATATGGTTGAAGAAATTTTGCCGGGAAGGAGATAAAGAACGAGTTCGCGCACATTGTGTCCATTGGGAATGACTTGCCCCGGGAGCTCGTGTTCCTCCTGTAACCACTGACATGAGTTGCTAGTTCTTCCTGTGACAGTCGTTCCTTTAAGGACAATACGTGTTGGCGTATGAGTGGTATTTGGTCTTTGGTGCTGGTTGGCCCCTGTTTCACGCGGCGACAACAAGCCCGACTACCTCTTCAGCTTTTCCCTCGGTCATCCGAGGTAAAGAATAGTTGGGTCCCCTGTACTTAGCTGTCGAAAAGCCATCGACTATTGTGCCTTATAACAGTGAACATGTGAAACCATCCTAGCATATGTGAAAGGGGGGACTCTTTCTTGTGGCTATGCAAGGCAGCAGGATCGTGAAAGGGGGGACGCCTCCTTGTAGCCATGCTGCTCTGGGCAGGGATAAAGTGGGCATGCTATTTTAACGGTTGCGAATACGTAAACCCTACTAAAATGGCGTAACCGCTCCCGGTTCCACCCGCGGCACGGAAGGTGCCAAGGACCTAATACTGTCTCCGACAGGTTGCCCAGGCAGGTGAGCCTGTGTAGAAACTTAACCATGTCTTGGAGATAAGATCGTTATGCGGTTTATCTCTGCCCAACCTGGTACGTGCTACTGGAAAATGGTATTTGGATATTGGATATTGGATTGGAGATAAAGAACGAATTAGAAATAAACGGAAAAGTTTTCTTCATTGCTAAAGTCACACACAAAAGGTGTTTGTATAAATGCCTAAAATAGTTTCGAAGACATGGTCATGTGATTGTAAATCTCCATCATTGATTATTTCACTTTAGCTATCGCTTTCAATTGGCATGTTTTCATCTTTCCCACGTGCACACTCATGATGACTCAGCAAGCGGGAAAATGGACAGAATTCTTGATGAAGGGAGGTTTCGCTAATTTGAATCTATTTGGGGAGGAAACACAAATTACCAAATCTTTATTGGGGAGGAAATGCAAAATCCCCTTTTTCCTTGTTTTTCATTCAGGGTTTTGCGGATGCCCAAGATAAGAGTCAATCATTGGCATTGGAAATGACAAACAACAATAAAAAAATATGAGAGATATAATATATACTTTATCTTCTCCAATGCAAAACATATTGACTCTCCAAATTTGCGCACCCCTTCAAAAGCGGGGTGCACATTCCGACCATGTTTATTGGGCCAAATTATTTTTAGTGGTTTTGATTTAATGATTTATTTATTTATTTTGTTTCCTATATTTTCTTTGGGAAATATAAAAGAAAGTAAAGATTCCATAACACCTATTTCTTTTCTCGAACATGGTTAATGAATCAAGGTCTCAGTCTCTGTAATCTCTGGCTCTCGAGAACTTTAGTAATATACCATCAGTTATCACCACCTAGTAATTCATGACACCCCACATTGAAAAATCACGTCCATGAGTGTTTTATAATGAGATTAGTTGTTTAGTTTGAGACCATTTAGGTATCTGACTTTAAGTTCGATACTAAATAAGTATCTTCTTTGATTGATGATGATGAGTGGGTGGGGGACTTGGGGTAGTACCAATAGTTAACGGGATTATTTCCATAGTTTCATTAATAACTCAATCCTCTTGATTGGTTTCTGTGGCGATGATGGTGATGATGATGATGATGATGATGATTGTACCGGTGGTTGTTCTTGAGAAAGAAGAAAATGGGTATTGCTATCATGGTGTAATTAGAAATTTGGTGATAGATGAGATGAAGCTTCCATTAATTCAAACAAAATATTCTGTTTTGAGTGTTACAAGTTTTGATGGACTTGAATGTAACTATGAATGAAACTGATAAAATGCGGATTTAGTTCTTAACAAAGATGAAAGATGAAAAAAAAAATGTTTTAGAAGTTCTTCCGCAGATGAGGGAGAAAAAAAAATTAATGGTGTGATGTTCCTTTTTCTTTTCTAGCACAATCTTAGGTAAAAACAAAAGTAGGAAAGTCAAAACCACTCTGAAACAGTTTGGTCCAATAAACACGACCAGAATGTGCACCCTGGTTTTTGAGGGGTGCACAAATTCATATTTTATTCTTGTTTATTATTTCCAATGGTTGGATCTTATCTTGTGCATGGATACGCAAGATGAAAAAACCTTTTCGTTATATAAGTTTTTTTGAAAACCTAAACGTAAGTCTGAGACTCTGTAGAAAACATATCATTAATACGATTTACTCCCTCCTTCCAAGTTTTATAGATGAAATTTATAAATATCTTAGATTAAGAAAGCTTTATGTTTCATAAAAATGCTTATTTTTACATATTTTACGCTTTAATTTTGTACGCAAACAAGAAACATTAAATTAGTTTTAATGTTATCATAAATAAGGAAAAAAATGTATTGGAATTATAATACAGCTTATCTAGTTGGACAAGCCAAATACACAACTTCGCTTATAAAACTTGGACGAATGGATAAGAAATCGAAAATATAAGATTATCTATTGAATATTATAGTATTATGCATCGTGTTGACCTTTATTGAATAATTTTTTTTGTCAAAATTTTCATTATATATTATCTAATGACAAAATATCTGTGAGATGACCGCTTATGCGATAATTTTTCATTGGCATTTGAAGCTTCAAGAACATTTGAAGCTTCAAGAACAAAATGGCAAGTGGTGTCTAGGTATGGCATGGCTGTCAAATGGCCAAGTAAAGATGCACAACAGTTGCGCATCACCAATGACTTGGCCAAGGTCAGATATGCGAGGCGCATGTCTGAGTTACAGCTAGACAATGGCATGTGCCAAACAGGATTTGGACATGGCCAATGATACGATATTAGTATCAAGAGATGCCAAATGGGAAGGGAACTCTCGCGAGAGAGACTCATGATTACATTTGGGATGGTCATCCAGGCATGGAACAAACACATGCTTTGATAACTCGTTCTTATTACTGGACTAAGATGGAAGAAGATGTTGAGTTGTATGTGAAGACATGCTTAGTGTGTCAACTGGACAAGACGGAAAGGAGAAATATAGCCGGATTGCTACAACCTTTGCCGATTCCAGACAAGCCATTGCAACGCTTGTCGATGGACTTTATTAACGGGCTGCCGAAGGTGCAAGGCTTTAGCTCCATAATGGTCGTCGTTGATCGCTTTTCGAAGTATGCGACATTCATTCCCTATCCCCATTCTTGCAATACAAACATCGGATATGTTCTTCAAGAATGTAGTGAAGTATTGGGGACTTTCTCGAGATATTGTGGGTGATAGAGACTCACGGTTTACAGGCAGGTTTTGGACCGCCTTGTTTGGATTGCTTGGATCCGAACTAAAGTTTTCTACTAGCAATCACCCATAAACCGATAGTCAAACGGAGAGGATAAATGCATTGCTAGAAGAGTACTTGCGTCATTATGTGACGGCAAGCCAGGGGAATTGGGTGGCGTTGTTAGATACGACCCAATTTTGTTACAATTTGCACAAGAGTTTATTAACGGAGTTGAGTCCATTTGAGTTAGCAAAAGACCAGCAGCCATTAATCCCTCATGAGGTGCCAAAGGCTAAGAAGCAAGGTTCATGTCCAGCAGCATATCGTTATGCAAGGTCAAAAATGTAGATGCTTGAGCATGCGCGTGATAGTTTTTCCAAGGCGCAGAGACGAATGAAGAAGTATGCTGATTTACATCGCAGAGATGTGGAATTTAAGGTGGGAAATATGGTGTTGTTGAAGCTAACGCCTCAAATTTGGAAGAAGATTTCTAGCAAGATAGTGCATAGAGGCTTAATTCCAAGATATGATGGTCATTTTGAAGTGATAAAAAGAGTTGGTAAGGTGGCTTACAGACTTGAATTGTCGGAAAGGTTGAAAGTGCATCCCTCTTTTCATGTCAGCTTCTTAAAGAAATACTATCCTGATTTGCTGGACACTTCAAGACAACAAGCAAAGTGTGCACCACCAGTATTAAAATCATAATTCGACGAGCAAGTTGAGGCAATACTTGATGATCAAGTTGAGGGGAAAAGCTAGAAGAATATGAGAACTTATTTTCTGGTTAAGTGGCAAGGGTTGCCAGACTCCGAAGCTTCTTGGGAGAAGGATACTATATTGAGGTACTTTGAAGTAAAGATGCACAACAGTTGCGCATCATCGGTGACTTGGCCAAGGTCAGATTTGCGGGGCGCATGTCTGAGTTGCAGCTATACAATGACATGTGCCAAACATGATTTGGACATGGCCAATGATGTGAGATTAACATCAAGAGATGCCAAATGGGTTTGGCAAGTAAACTGTATGCATGTGGCGTGCAGGCATGCAAGCAAGACTTGTAATAGCACACTTGCATCATTGGAAGAATGATGCTCAGCAATGATGGCGCGACTTTGGCTGGCAGATGCAATCATTGTGCAACAAGGCTGGATGACATGTACCGGTCACATGGCATTGACTGTTTAGAGTTGGTTACACGAAAGTTGCTTTGCTTTATGCATTTCTAAAGGTTAGGACCTGTTTTTTTGGCTTTAGTATGTAGTTGGATCAGTTGGCACGGTTTGCTAACTACCTAATGTAAAACAAATCTGTAACTTCCAGACAGTTACCTGTAAATAGATTTTGTAAAGCTACATAAGCCCTGATCTTGTGAAGAGATTGGGTAATCCGGAACAAGAAGAGTGTGTAACCCTAAGTGTGCAATAAATAAAAGGCTACGACCTAGTTTAAAGCTAAGTTCTGTTGGTGCATTTGTCCCTTGTTTGGGCTTACTTTTCATGCATCAAGCGGAGTGTGTGTATTTGATTGAAAGCTTGGAAGGTTTGTGAGCAGAACCTCAATTTAGTGTGGGATGAACAAAGATTTAGTCAAGAATTTTAAGTATTGGATAAGTGCGAGTTGGCTAAAATTGTGTTGCGGAGCATAGTTTCCATTATTGAGGTTGGCAGTTGTATTTGGGTATTGCAGGCCTGTGACACTAGGTTGGTTGTATGAGATCTCGAAGAACGACACCAAATGGAAGTTCATGTCTCAGAGTAGATATTCTCAAGCTATGATGAGGGAGGTTGCTTCTACAAACTCATCACTAGAAGTCGTGAATATTCAAGAATGGGTCTTAGACTTTAGATTGTGGATGGTGGTTATAAATAATATGGTTGATGCTTATACGGTTAAGTATGGTGTTGATGCTCTTTGTGAACCCGATGGTACTAGCTTCCTAAAAAAGATTATTTGGAGTCCATATTTCCCATACAAAGTAAAAAATTTTCTATGACATCTGCTCTGTGAAAAGTTTATGGCGACAGACAAGTTTTTCAGAAGAGGAATGAACGTGGATAGGTTGTACCCGTTTTGGGAAGAAGATAATGAAATAAGTCCCCATTTATTTAATGATTGTTGGTGAACAAAGAGAATTTGGGATTATTTTGTTGAAGGATGCAAATTCAATTTGAATTACGATAGTAATATTTCCATAACGATAAAAGCATGGAGTCATGATTGGGATGATGAAAGAATTAACCGTAATAGAACAACTTATCGGTTGTAATATGATTGTGCATATGGAAAGAAAGGAACTCTAGGAATTTCAATCACAAAAAGAGAAATTCGGAAATTATAATTAGAGATATTAAGATTGAAGCTTATTTTTGGGCGGAGTCAAACACTAAAATGTTGGCTTGAAAAGCTAACACGGTGATAGCTTTATGGACTCGAATTTCTATCGACCGCTTTGAGTTGGATATGAGACAATTGATATATGTTTTTTTTGTTATTATCTCCACTTGATTCTTTGTTCTTTTTTATCTTTTGGGCGATCTATAATCGACCTCCGTTTTCTTTTTCCTTCTATGTCGGTTGTATTTATTGAACTTATATGTCCCCTTAGATGCTTTTTATCAATGAATCTTTTCCAACTGACCGATCAAAAAAAAAGTAACAAAATATATGGAAAAATAATTATTTGATGTTAAAAAAAGTACCAAATTATTATTTTTCTCCACTAAAATAATTGTTCTATTCTCACAACAATACAGAGACATTGTTGTTCCAAAAACATCAACTAAACAACGTACTGGATTACATGTTGATAATAAAACAAAAATCATAACAAGTGTTTCCCCGTTGTTTAACAAGGTACTAATGGTGTCCACTTTTATTTCACAGCATAATCCATAATTATGAGGTTTTTTCTTCTTTTATCTTTTTCTTTTAAGTCTACTAGTAGTTGGTTCCACCTATTTGCCACCTACACTTTTCATGTTTTCCACCCTCGTCAAAATTTCTAAACTAATTCTATTTTTCAATGCTACTTTTTCCTATTTACCACCTACAAGTGTCAAATTATATTTGACTACCGTAAAACCTCTCCGGAGGAATACTCCATATAGGAATAAACTCCATATAGGAATAAACTCCATATAAGAATAAACTCCATTTATGGTCCCGACTTGGGCCAGTTATATTTAAGAATAAACTCCATATTGGAATAAATAAGTCATAATTTTTTCTGGTCCCTTCTTAAGGAACCTACCTCCATATAAGAATAATTGACATCATAATATAATTATATAACACTTGTCATACATCAAAGTTTAAGATGAGAGATTCTTGTAACCATATTACAAGTTCATTTTGTTTCAAAATGGATTTTTTGTGCACAACTCAATACGAATATCTTCATACTCATTTGATTTCATTTGTCAATTTTCAATATGATAATTGTGATGTATGTGAATTTTTTTATTACAAATTTTGTATATACATAAATATAAGAAAAAAAAATACTCATTTAAATAGTTTTTGTATATACTTAGATACATTTTTGTGTCTCTTATGCATATGCATGAATATGCCCAAATATACATATAAATTTTTTTCTTTTGGTCTATTCAAGTTAGACCTCCATATAAGAAGTGACGCCAGGTCCGACTATCTTTACGTTGATAGTTAGTGCATGTATCCTAATCTTGTTCTTTCTATTATCGAGGTTTTAGCAGTCTCTTTCAAGAATGAGATAGATAGAAATCACAAAATTCTCTTCATCTAGACTTTGTGATTCCTCAAGATACATATCTAAAACTCTTCTTAATTGATCGGTTTAAGATTTCTCTTGAGAGGTAGTTAATAATCCTGGCTTCTCAGCTAAATGAGTGTAAGTGTTCCGGATTTGTGAGGTTTGATAGCTTTTTCTATTAAAAAAAGATTTCCAAGCCTTAATCTATTGATCTAAAGGGAAACCAAATAGGCTTATTTGTTAGAGGTACCCTTTATATTATATAATTACTAGTTATAGAAAGAGTTAAAAACACTTTAGGATCACCAGCTATAATGCTACCGTCGTGGTCACATGCATTGGTATGTCAAGTATGTTTTCAAGTTTAGATGTCAAAACGTACGCTTAAATCACCTGCTAAAGTCGGTCTAAGGAGTATGTTAGACTTAGGTTGTGGAGTTGTAGGATGGAATACTTCAAGTTACCCCTTAAAATTTGTGGTCCCTAGTATATTCTTATACAGAGGTTTTACTGTATAATTGTCCCCACTCTTATCGATCTTCTTCCCAATTATAAGATATATATGATCATTTGTATTTCGATTGATAGATCATATATGATCAGTTCAAACATACATGCCATTAATTATTATTTTTTTCTTTTATATTTTTGTTCAATCAAACACGTTGAGGTAGTATTTAAATTGAAAAACGAGTGTTTATATGGCCAAGAAATTCCAGTAGTTGGTCGTGATCCAACCTTCCGTGTTTGGGACCCTACCAAGTGCAATACCATTAAAATGATTAAGGGGACATTTGAACTTGTAAGTATGGATAATGGATTCCATTAGTTAACCGGACCAACAAGGTTTGATAGAAAATTTGATATAATTGTTTAATCTAGAATGTGCACTGATTCATAAAACAATCCGGTTAAAGTACGTCTGCAGAACTAGTTGAATGAATAGTTAAAACAAAATCCAATGAAAAGATGAATGTCCACATAAAATCATAAATTTAAAAATTTACAATTAGGTTTAAACCATTTTTTTTTTAATTTTGATGTTGCATGAACATTACCAACTTTGTTTGGACGCATTTTATGATACACGATTTACAAATAAGAAGTAAAAACTAAAGAAATGATGAGTGAATGTGGTGATGGGTGGGTAGAGATAGAGCAGAAGAAGGTGATCATGGTGGAGAGTGATAGGTGTCTAAAACACTAATTTACTATCTAGTAGTTACGCTTTCTTTGCTATTTTTCTTGTGAATTATGTACTTTACGCGTGTTTTTGAGTTATTAGATACTCTGGAGTCGCACGGAGGAAAAGAAGCAGAAATCACCCAATTTGAATGAAAAAGGAAAAATTGTCATTCCACGGGCAAACACTACTGAGAGTCGAGTCAAGGTTAAGGGACAAATCTCTCAAAGGAGTATTAGTAACAGCCAACTGATGTTAAGGGGTAGCCACCTGTTATGGGGTATCTATTGGGGTGACCTCTATCTTCTCTATTGGGGTGTCATTATCCAACCCCAACTTAACCCTCCTAGATCGAGAGATTTCCTCTCATTCATTTCATTCATGAAAGTTAGAGAACAAAAACCAGCAGCCATTTTTGTCCGAGAAATTGAGAAGAAGAGAAAGAAAAGATGAAGAATTTTGCTGCTTTGATAAATGTTGCAATGGGGATTTGATGAATTTGGGTAAGTTTCAGTTGCATACGAGGAATTTGAAGAATGATTGAAATGAAGAACTGATTATGGAGATTAGGGTGTTCTCAGACTTGAGATTGAAGATGAGATGGACCTGTGTTGGGTTTGAATCGCAGAAGAAGATCAGTTTGGAGCTGAAGTCAATAGGGGTTTTGCACCTGCTGCAGTCAAGAACACAACATAGATGAGGAATTAGGGTTTGGTTCAAGCTGGAATCTGGCAGAAAAAGGAGATTCTTGTGATCTTTGTTTGTTCTGGTAAAGGGCTGGATTTGATTTAGAGATAGAGATGGTGGAAGCTTAAATGAAGAAGATGATATTGATGTTGTGATTGTGCTGGTACCATTCAGTCCAGAGACAGAGATGTCAAGGGCTTGAGAATGTTGCGATTGAGAATGTTGATTTGATGATTGGAGGAATCTTGTGTTGTGACGTTGCAGGAGGTGGATTTCAGAAAAGCTATGTGTGACATGAGATACAGATTTCATAGTTGCTGGTGGTTGTGTGCCACAGGTGAAATGCGGGTTATGTTCAAGAATCGGTGGCTACTTGCAATGAAGGTGGAGGTACTTGTTATGACAGTGGTGGTTGTAATGGATGTTGGGTTGGTGGTTGAAGCGGCGGTGAGCAAGCTGGTGTTGTGTTAATGGTTTTGATTGGAGGTGAGACCTGGTACTGTGGAGTTGCATGTGAAAATGGGAGATGTGATGCTGCAGTAGAATGAATGATGTATGGTGGTGCAGATGAGCAGGTTCATCTGATGTATGTTTTAGGTCAAAGGGCATTGCAGGAATGATGCAAATGGAGTTTTGGGTTGTGAAGAATTGATTTGCAGTGAGAGCAGGTCTGAGTTTACAGGGTATGAGTTTCAGGTTCAAGGAAAAGCTGGTGGTGGCAGCAAGGATGGAGAATGGGAAGATAAGTTGGTTGTTGTGCTCAAATTGCAGAAAAGACAACAAAGAAGGAGTTCAAAAGAAACTGCAGGTGATAATGAAATTGTGGTTGTGCTTCATTGGCAGGGTTGAATTGAGGTTGCATATGGACTTGGTGTTGGATATGACTGAGATTGCAGGTGGCCTATGAAGATGGTGCTATTGAAGTTAATAAAGCAAGAAATGGGCACAGACTGGTGACAACAATGCAATGATGGAGCTGGTGTTTTGGGATCTCAGGCTGAGTAGTGTAAGCATGGAGGAATGGGTATTGCAGGTGGTATTGTTTGAGATGAGAGTGCATGGGGGATTGAAATGGTTGCATTCTGTGGATGAATTGACTATGTTTGGAGTTGGAAGTGGAGAAGTTACAGCAGGGAAGAGGCCAACTTGGCTGAAGAGAAATGTTACAGCACAATGATTGTGCTGCAGGAGTTCAGACCTGCAATGGCTCATGCCAAGCCTAGTCAGGCTAGTTAGACCACGACTTCTGTCTAGCTCAGCTGACTAGCCCTCTAACTCAGACCTGACTCTCCCTAACTCGGTTTGACTCGGTCTGACCGAGTTGACCCGAGTTGACCCGCTGAACCGGTGACCGGGTGGACTTTGCCGGTCACCTGAGATGTTTTCCGGCGACCTTTCCGGCCAAGTTCCGGCCATAATCCCAGTTTTCCGGCGACGTTTTTTGGACATATTTTCTACATGGGTATTTCTCACACATGGGCTTGGAGGACTTCTATCTAGTGGACTTTTGAAGATTAGACCTAATTTTGGAAACAAGAGAGCTATTTAAAGGAAAGACTTCTACAACTTTTGGGATCTTTTGATTATTCTTTTTGGCCTCTACTTTTGTTCTAGGGTTTAGAACCATGAAGTCTTTTCTCTTTCTTCTTGTTATGAACTCCATGAATATGAGCTAGAGTTTTCTTTTGGTTATGGATTAATTGGATTTCCAACATGAATTTTTGTGCAATAAATTAGTTTTCTCTCATATTATCGTTTATGATTCACAATTAATATTGTTACATGATTTGAATGCTTGTTTAGTAAGTCGCGAATCGATTGAGTTTGCTTTCATCTTTATTGCTAGATTAGGGTTATTATACGCAAAAGTGATAATTAGGATTGCAAGTAGCATAAATATGATTATAGTTTGTAGTGATATATTCTTATGATCATATGTGAGTCATAACCTTTGTTAAATCGGATTAGTGCGCTTTCCACGTTCGATTGCTTTGATTGGCCTGATTTCATAGAACTTAATGCATCTAGGGAATTAAACTTGATTAGTGCTTTTACACGTTAGGTTGTTCCTTTAGGTAGAATTCATATTCGCATCTTTCAATGTGTTTGTTGATGACATGAGGAGATTTGCGGGATATTCTTGCGATCAAGGTATTCTAGGGTCTTTGATAAAAGTTGAGATTAAAATATCAATTCTAGTTATTGTGTTGAAAACATGTTTGTGATTGAAGACGAAATCCATGACCAATACCTTCTCATCCTTGATTTGACTTGCTTGCTTATTTCTTTATTTGTTTTATTTAGTTTATTATATAGAAATCACAAAATCCAGGTGTTATTTATAGAGGCAAAAACAATTTGACAACCTAGACCTCTCTGTGGGATCGATCTTTTCTTGCCCTTGCTTCATTATATATTTTGAGTAGTAAGAAAGTGTAATTATATTTGTGTCGGCTGACAACCGGTCAGAGAGGGATAAAAGAAATCTAGGTTTGTGACGGGTTTTGTTTGTTTGTTTAGATGTTGGGTGGTTTTATTAGTGGGTGTAAACATAAAGTCAGTAGGCGGTATTTAATTAGGATATGTTAAAAAGAAAATAGGTGGCAAATATGATAAGTATGGGTGGCAAATAATCTGGGAGGCAAATAGGAAAAGCGTGGGTGGCAAATAGGTGGAACCCTAGTAGTTTGAGTCAAAAATATAAATTTTGAAATGTTATGTCGACTTTTAAGTTCTTAGTATATGAAACATTATTTCTTATTACTCATGAATAATAGCCTGAGATGACCTATCAATGGCTATCTGACTTACTGAATTGTTTTTATTCTTATGGTTTTGTAGATGGTGGTTTTTTGACAAGGGCAAAACTTGTAAAAATCGCCTCTGAACCTACACCAAAGACATATCTATAATCATATATGTACTAGAGCTTCACCCAGCTGAACTCTCGGTATTATATATATTATATGTTTATAAATATGTATAAATTCCTGACCCGACATCAGAATTATAGATTTGTACTTCTACATCATATTCCGCAAAATAATTGAGAATGTGTATCCTGTTAATGGCCATACTGGACTTCAATATGCCCGCAAGATTTTAGAGCTTCACCCAAATGAACTCTCATTATTTTATGCACGGCCATATGAATTGTCATGCATTAATCAATATACACTGATGCTGCAATTATAAATATTTAGAATAAGCTACTAAGCTATTCAGAATTACCAGAAGCATAATATTTGGAATATTACTTCGAGTCGCAGAACTTCCACGGATGAATTCCTCGAATATGTTATGTATGCTACAAACGAAGTGCCAACGCCAACATGGACGCACTCCATAGCCAAGCTAATTTGGTTGGGTTTCCTAACCTAGCCATGGACACCAATTTCCTATCTAGGAAACTAGATAGCCAGGTCGTGGCCACCAATTCCCTAGCTAGCCAGGCCATGACCTCCTTGTCTTCAGGCCTATCCTATCTGTGGTCACTAGCTAGCAAACTAGCTAGCCAGGCCACGACCTCCTTGTATTCGGACCTAGCCTATCCGTGGCCACTAGCTAGCCAGGCCACGACCTCATTGTATTCAGGCATAGCCTGTCCGTGGCCACGATCACCTTTCCTTCCGGCCTAGCCATGTCTCGGCCTAGACTAGCCATCAGGCCATGGCCTCCTAGTGGTCACGGCCTCCCTATCTCTTGGTTTGGCTTGTCCAGTGGCCACGAACATCTTTTCCCTATCCTAACTAGCTACGGACTTCTAGTCTCTTGGCCTAGCCAAGCAAGTAGTCGCAACCTCCATATCTCTCAGCCTGGCTTAGCCAGTGACCACATCCTCCTTGTCTCGGCCTAGTCATGGCCAAGACACGGCCACCTTGTCTCCTAACCACGACTGTGCCACGCCCACCTAGTCTGGCCTGGCCTAGCTAGTAGTCACGACTTGCTTGCCTCTTGGCCTAGCCTAGTCATATGGCCACGGATATGTTGCTCCAAGCCTAGCACCCATGTCCATGCCAACTTGGATGGCTATCGATAAGGTCGCACACGTGTCACGACTTAGCTAGCTATTAACTTGGTGCACTATGTTATCTACGTGTATATTAGATCTAGCTGATTACAATGCAATCTTATGGCAAACTCATTATTAGTCACACATAACCTTGGAGCCGAGTTGTCTCTTCAAGCTATGTCACTTCGACAAAGTCTGGCTAGCTTAGGCTATTACTCAGTCAAGTATATCGTGGCAACCTGGATAAGACTAGAGACAGTCCATGGTTCTACTAATACCAACGAGAAATCAAAAAATGTTACATGTGGGAATTATTCATGGGTAATGGTCTGGTGGTTTACAGCAACGTGCGGCATGGCAACATCCCATGATAAGGAAGTTACAAGTAGTGTCAACTGTTGAGGGCTGTTAAAAGAAGTGGCTAAGTAACATAATGATGGTTTACGGGTTTCCAGAAACTTCCCTAACTTCATGGGCGTAACCACACCATTATCCCACTATCTCCATCTCTCCACAACCTCCACTACTTACGAGGAAACTGTGAGTTTTCCCTACAACTACAAAAATACTACCTTGTCTATTCAGAAGACAGAACAAGCTGATCATTCCCAAGCTCTTCTTCTTCCATAGTTCAATAACCTCATACCAAATTCAATCACCACTGATTTCCTCAAATTTATTTGCTTTCCCTCCCCTAAGATGAACCTATTTCCTCTCTTTGTAACCGAAGCAAAATGTGAACGGCCAACTTCTTGGTTTAGGATTGTTTTGTACGATTTTAATTCTCAAACCAAAAAAAAAAAGTACTTTGACAGTACATTGTTTTACCTAGGAGCGATTTTTGGGTATTAACAATTGGCGACCACATCCGGAGATCAATCTCTCGGCTACAGATTTAGTTCTTCAAATGTCTGAAGGAAAAAATGAAATGGTGGATCTTAGGTATGGTTCGGTAACCAGTCTCAATGCAAGCTCAATATCCATCCCTAATCCAAACAACACTGGTGGCGGATCAAGCTCAGAAGGTACTCCTAATCCCAACAGCACCGGTGGCAGGATTCCAGAGACTCGGTCAATAAAATTGTCCAATCTATGATGGATCGTATGTGCGAGATTTTCCACCACTCAAGAGCACAACGTAAAGACATTTTCTATGCCCTTAATCGTGTTGTGCCTGGTAAGCATTTACTCTTTGCTGAAAAAGCTACTTTGGAAGATGTAGCTGTCAAACACAATATGAAGCCTAGCTGGTGACTTCTCACTACTACTTGCCTCAAGGATGCTGAATGTGAGAGAGTATTAATCGATACGGGGACTGACGTCAACATCATCACTATCAATACTTTGATGACGGTAGGAATCCCCATACATAAAGCTACATATTCACCATCCTTAATCAAAGGTTCTGAAGGATGTTCAAAAGGTGCATACGGTCACATCACTCTTGAGGTGAACATGGATGATATTCAGACGTATGTTAAGTTTCACATTACCAAAGAAAATCCGAAGGTACTGGGAAGCCCATGGATTCACAATAACAAGATGAAAACAAGTGAACCTTCTTTGTTGGCAACAACACCTCCAAGACTTTCCAACAAGCCAGCGAAGCCTGAGGACGACCTGTTAGAAGAATTTCGCCGCATAGTGCATTTGGATGTGAAGCAGTTACCAGGAGAGGTCGTGGGGTCATATGTCCACAGATTTCGTGCACAAGTAAGTCATGCTTATCCGATTTCCTCACAACTAGCTTCCCCACGCCCGATCAAGACTTGGGGACTTTACCCGGATATTGATGAGTGCCAAATAGTGCATATTTATACACCTTTTTATTGGCATTTTACTCATCTTTTGCGCTTAGAAATCAGATATTATCCCAGATTCTGTGTTTTCTTTGTTTTCAAGAATAAATATTTGTATTAATTAATTTTGTGTTTTTAGGTAATAAATAAAGTTCGGAGCCGAGGAGCCAAAAGAGCGAAGAATGGAGTCGAGCATCCATGGAGCGAAAGCCAAAGCCGTGCGCGAAACGGTTGCAACCCAACAAGTAGCAACTCATCTCAAGACATGGGCTTGAGCTAGACCCGACCAGCGACCGGATCCGAGCCCGTCCACTCCAAGCCGTCGAGATTTCTATCTTCTACATCCAACGGTCGCTGCCTCCACTCTCATCGAAGTTCGCTGCTCCCGCTCAACATCAGATTACTCCGAGCCTCCCTGAGCCGTTCAGATATCACTCCCTAGATCCTACGCTTGCTTTGCATCATTCTCATCATCACTCATTGCGCTTTTGCTCCATAGCAAAGTCGCCTAACCCTATACCCATCGAGCAAAACTCATTTTCTTCTCCATCTTCTCTTTCCCCTCACCCCGACAATTTGCAGAGACCCATCTCCTCTTCTTCTCCAGCTCCTGAGCCATCACCATCATCTCCTTACCCTGCCGCCTCCATCACCACCTCCATCCCTTCCTGACACAGCAACAACCTTCCCTGCTACAGCCGCACCACCTCTCTAGGTCTAGGTTTTCTCTCTCTTAGCTTCTCCAACCCTAGAAGCTAACTTAGAGAAAACTAGAGCTAGGGTTTCACCAATCAATCGACGCATGGAGTAGCTGAAGGCGATTGACAGAAGAGAGAGTGGATTGAGCGACGTGGGTGAGAGTATTTTATTTTTAATTTCAATTTTTGAATTAAATTAGGGTTTGGGGAACTGCATGTATAAATAGAATGAGGGGTGTGTGAAAAAACTCTATGCCTGGGCTAGCCAGTGCGTCAATTTAGGTTTAATTTGTAGTTTAATTTCATTTGATGTTCTAATTTAGTTGTTAGGGTTTCAAAGAAACCTAATTCCATATCATGTTTTAAACTCTGTTGAACTATCTTGAATGCAAAAACTATAATTATGTCTTCAATTAGAGTACCCGGTGTTTTCTCTCACAATGGATGCCTTGTATCCATTGTAGTTAGGTTACAACTACATTGAGAGTACCTCGGCTCAAACCTTAGACCCAAATGCTAATTCCTTTGACTAGTTGTACTTAATTAGACAACTAGTGCTCTGGGTTAGTACCCTCAGCTGTTATTTGAAGCATTACTTGGAGAAACTTCTTAGTTAAGAGATAAAATTGACACCTTATCCTTAACTGCCATAGGAACAAGAAGCTCAACTTAGTTAAACACATAATAGGAGTTAGTGGTGGATTTGAAGACCCTTGTATCCCCACCATTGTCACTATCTTATACCTTAGTTTAGAGTCACTTCATTTCATCTTAGCCGTATCGGCACAAAACCCCTGTTGTTACTTTGTCACTCACCAAAATTCAGTTTAGGAAGCCTTAGATTACACATAGCACCACAAGTCTCTGTGGTTCGGCCCGTACTTGCCACCCTACCCAGATATCAACCCCAAGATGACTCGGCGATGTGAATGGGAAGCTGATCCTTTTAGATATTTTATTAAGTAGAAGCATAATCGACTTTCAATTCCTGCCAAAGCTCATGGTTGTGGCCACCTTTACTAGCGTACACGGCCAACCAACGTCTTCGCTCGAAAAACGCTCATACCTTCTCCAACCTGGTCGCAGCTATTATCAAAGAGACTTTCCTAACCAGTGTATGGAGACATATCCTTTATGACATCGAAAAAAAAGAAGATAAGTATTCACTTTTTGTCTTATGAATTTCCAATTTCTATGAGCTCTTATGTACTGTCAATGTCTCCATCTAGTGCATACCACGAAACATTACTGTTCCGCGCTAAGCAAGAGACTTAATGTAGATGGTGGTTTTTTGACAAGGGCAAAACTTGTAAAAATCGCCTCTGAACCTACACCAGAGACATATCTATAATTATATGTGTACTAGAGCTTCACCCAGTTGAACTCTCGGTATTATATATATTTTTATAAATATGTATAATTTCTTGACCCGGCATCAGAATTATAGATTCGTAGTTTTAAATCATATTCCGCAAGTGAATTGAGAATGTGTATCCTGTTAATTGCCATACAGGCCTTCAATATGCCTGCAAGATTTTAGAGCTTCACCCAGCTGAACTCTCATTATTTTATGCACGACCATATGAATTTTCATGCATTGATCAATCTATACTGATGCTGCAATTATAAATATTCATAATAAGCTAATATGCTATTCAGAATTACCAGAAGCATAATATTTGGAATATTACTTCGAGTAGCAGAACTTCCACGGCTGAATTCCTCGAATATGTTCCATATGCTACAAATAAAGTTCCAACGCCAACATGGTCGCACTCTATTTCCAGTCTAATCTGGTAGAGTTTCATAATCTAGCCACGACCATCAATTTCCCTATCCAGCCAACTAGGTAGCCAGGCCGTGGCCACCAATTCCCTAGCTAGCCAGGCCACAACCTCCTTGTCTTCAGTCCTAGCATGTCCGTGGCTATGGCCATCTATCCTTTTGGTCTCGACATGTACTAGCCATCAGGCCACGGCCTCCTTGTATTTAGGCCTAGCCTATCCGTGGTCACTAGCTAGCCACGACACGGCCTCCTTGTCTTCAGGCCTAGCCTATTCGTGGACACTAGCTAGCCAACTATCTAGCAAGTCCATGGCCTCATTGTCTTACAACCTAGCATGTCTGTGGCCACGTCCCCCTTTCCTTCCGTCCTAGCCATGTCTCGGCCTAAACTAGCCATTAGGCGACGACCTCCTAGTGGCCACGGCCTCCCTATCTCTTGGTTTTGCTTGTCCAGTGGCCACGGCCATCTTGTCCCTAGCCTAACTAGCTACAGCCTCCTAGTTTATTGGCTTAGCTAAACTGGTAGTCACGGCCTCCCTATCTATTGGCCTGGCCTAGCTAGTGACCACAACCTCCTTATCTCTGTCTAGTCATGGCCAAGACACGACCAACTTATCTTTTAGCCACGACCGTGCCACGCCCACCTAGTATGTCATCGCCTAGCTAGTAGTCACGACCTCCTTTCCTCTTGGACTACCAAGGATACGTTGCTCCAAGACTAGCACCCATGTCCATGTCGACTTGGCTGGCTATCGATTAGCTCGCACCCGTGTCACGACTTAGCTAGCTATTAACTTGGTGCACTATGTTATCTACGTGTATAATTAGGGCCAGCTGATTACAATGTTATCTTATGGCAAACTCATTATTAGTCACACATAACCTTGGAGCCGAGTTGTCTCTTCAAGCTATGCCACTTCGACAAAGTCTGGCTAGCTTAGGCTATTACTCAGTCAAGTATATTGTGGCAACCTAGATAAGACTAGAGATAGTCCATGAATCTACTAATTCCTACGAGAAATCAAAACATGTTACATGGGGGAATTATTCATGGGTATTAGTATGGTGGTTTACAGCAACGTGCGGCATGGCAACATCCCATGATAAGGAAATTACAAGTAGTGGCGACGGTTGAGAGCGGTTAAAAGAAGTGGCTAAGTAAATGAATGATGGTTTACGGGTTTCCAGAAACTTCCTTAACATCTTGGGCGTAACCACACCATTATCCCACTATCTCCATCTCTCCACAACCTCCACTACTTACGAGGAAACAGTGAGTGTTCTTTATAACTATAAATAGACTACCTTGTCTATTCAGATGACAGAACAAGTTGATCATTCCTAAGATCTTCTTCTTCCATAGTTCAATAACCTCACACCCAATTCAATCACCAGTGATTTCCTCAACTTTATTTGTTTTCCCTCCCCTAAGATCAACCCATTTTCTCTTTTTGTAACCGAAGCAAAACGTGAACGGACAACTTCTTAGTTTAGGATCGTTTTGTACGATTTTGATTTTCGAACCTAAAAAAGTTCTTTGACAGTACATTGTTTTACCTAGGAGTGATTTTTGGGCATTAACAATTGGCGACCACAGCCGGAGATCAATCTCTTGGCTACAGATTTAGTTCTTCAATTGTCTGAAGGAAAAAATGAATTAGTGGATCTTAGGTATGGTTCGGTAACAAGTCCCAATGCAAGCTCAATAGCCATCCCTGGCGGATCAAGATCGGAAGGTACTCCTAATCACAACAGCACTGGTGGCAGGATTCCAGAGACTCGGTCAACAGAACTGTCCAATCTATGATGGAACGTATGTATGAGATTCTCCACGACTCAAGAGCACAACGTAAAGACATTTTCTCCGCCCTTAATCATGTTATGTATGGTAAGCATTTACTCTTTGCTGAAAAAGCTACTTTAGAAGATGTAGCTGTCAAATACAATATGAAGCCTAGCTTGGGACTTGTCACTACTACTTGCCTCAAGGATGCTAAATGTGAGAGAGTATTAATCGATGCGGGGACCGACGTCAACATCATCACGATCAATACTTTGAGGATGGTAGGAATCCCCAGACATGAAGCTACCTATTCCCCATCCATAATCAAAGGTTCTGAAGGATGTTCAAAAGGTGCATACGGTCACATCACTCTTGAGGTGAACATGGATGATATTCAGACGTATGTTAAGTTTCACATTACCAAAGAAGATCCAAAGGTATTGGGAATCCCATGGATTCGCAATAACAAGATGAAAACAAGTGAACCTTCTTTGTTGGAAACAACACCTCCAAGACTTTCCAACAAATCCTAAGGACGACCTGTTAGAAGAATTTCTCCGCATAGTGCATTTGGATGTGAAGCAGTTGCCAGGAGAGGTCGTGGGGTCATATGTCCACAGATTCCGTACACAAGTAAGTCATGCTTATCCCATTTCCTCACAACTAGCTGCCCCACGCCCGATCAAGACTTGGGGACTTGACCCGGATATCAACCCCAAGATGACTCGGCGATGTGAATGGGAAGTTGATCCTTTTCAATATTTTATTAAGTGGAAGCATAAACGACTTTCAATTCCTGCCAAAGCTCGTGGTTGTGGTCACCTTTACTTGCATACACGGCCAGCCAACATCTTCGCTCGACAAACGCTCATACCTTCTCCAACCTGGTCGCAACTATTATCAAAGAGACTTTCCTAACCAGTCTATGAAGACATATCCTTTATGACATCGAAAGAAAAGATAAGTATTCACATTTTGTCTTATGAATTTCCCATTTCTTTGAGCTCTTATGTACTGTCAATGTCGCTATCTAGTGCATACCACGAAACATTATTGTTCCGCGCTAAGCAGGGGACTTAATATAGAAGGTGTTTTTTTGACAAGGGCAAAACTTGTAAAAATCGCCTCTGAACCTACACCAAAGACATATCTATAGTTATATATGTACTAGAGTTTCACCCAGATGAACTGTCGGTATTATATATATATATATATATATATATGTGTGTTTATAAATATGTATAAATTCTTGACGCGGCATCAGAATTATAGATTCATACTTCTACATCATATTCCGCAAGAGAATTGAGAATGCGTATCTTGCTAATGGCCATACAGGCCTTCAATATGCCTTCAAGATTTTAGAGCTTCACCTAGCTGAACTTTCATTATTTTCTGCACGGCCATATGAATTATCATTGATCAATCTACACTGATGCTGCAATTATAAATATTCAGAATAAGCTACTACGCTATTCAGAATTACCAGAAGCATAATATTTAGAATATTACTTCGAGTCGCAGAACTTCCATGAATAAATTCCTCGAATATGTTCCTATGCTACAAACGAAGTGCCAACGCCAACATGGTCGCACTCCATAGCCAGGCTAATCTGGTTGGGTTTCATAACCTAGCCACAACCACCAATTCCCTAGCTAGCTAACTAGCTAGCTGATGAGCGTCGTTTACTCAACAAAATAATAAGATATTTCTCAATAATTAAATAATAATATAGTAGTAGTAAGGATCGTTCCCACGAAGAGTAATGCAATTGATATGTTATCTAAATCAGCGAAAATATAAAAGAAGGATAAAAAGGATAATAAGATAAAGATGATGAAGAAATCCTTCGCCGTTACTAACCGTTAACTCAACATTGTACCCGTTTATCTCTTGTTAGAATCAATTGTCACCAACCGTAGAATAGCAGGTACGCTTAGCTATCCTCAAAACTCCTTGTATCACCGGATACGGAAGCGCTCGACTACCGGATTCTATTCAAAAGATCCACCTTGAGGTTCGCTTACAAGATGTAATTCCCCGAACGCATTAAGATTTATGAATTTAGGTTTGATCCCAGCAGTTAAAATCGGTAGGCTCGGTCCACTTAATGGTGTTGTCTTTACTCGCAATTGCTCCATAGAATCCCTCCGCAAGGTCTTGCGATTTCTACTTGTGTAGGAGATAAACGACAATTACGTATCGCCCAAATCTCTACTAGCATTAGAATGATTAATAGACTAATCTAGTTGCGCACCCAAACCAATCTAAGAATCAATCATAAACCTTCAATATAGTCAAAACAATCCACAATGATTAACTTTAAAACTTGAAACAAACTTGTAAATAATTGAGCTTCATAATTAGAACTTTGAATTCATCCTTAACAATAAAAAGAATATAGAAAAGAGATAGTTCTCCCCCCTAAGGGGGAGAAAAACGATGAGTACAAGATATCTCAAATTGTATCTAAGCTTCCCTATATATAGAGTTTTGTAACCTCTTCTTGAAGAAAACTAGGAAACCTAGCTAAGATAGGAAAGTGCACCTCCTTAATTATATCTCGTGCATCACACCCCGTGCCAAAGGATTGCCAAATATCGCCAAAAATCCCTAGCACAACTCACGGCCAAGGCTGGTCATCAAAGTCGTCTAAATCCCCAACAAAGAAGTCAGGTCTAAGACTGCTTTCGTATGGCAAAAGCCCAACCCATTTCTCGTTATTGGCTTGTTAGTTTTGTGGAAATGACAGCTTATTTGTTCCGTCTCGGTGGGGAAAACCTATACGTAGTTTCATATGTGTTTAGAATCGATTGGAATTTCCCACTGTACATGCAACCTACGGTGGAGTATCACACCGTAACTTCCCTACATTTTCTTCCGAGGGATATTCTCACCGTTCTTCTGCTTCCCGTAAAACTCAAACTCGAGCTCATCTCTATTATCATTAATCTCCAGCTTCCTGGTTCTCCTGGTTGATCAAGCTCCTCCTTGTATACGAGTTCATCAGCAGAAACTTCATGCTCCTTCCCGTTCTCGTCTTCGCTATCATGGTAGCAGCAGCAGTCACCACCATTACCGAGCATCACTCTGTTCCATAGCAAACTCATCTCTCGGCGAGAACCAAGTATCCATCTTCATGATATCCAACCACAACAACCTATTCCTCGAGCCGTTCTTCTTTCATCATCCGATAATGGCAGCAACTCCATTTCTTTCTCGACTGAAATATCTCGAGCTCTATCACTTCCGATCACCACTGACCATCATTTCCATCAACTCTTACTGCCAGCAACAACATCACAGTCTCGAGAACGACCCATGTCTTTTAATACCATCAGTAACCCAGCAAACCATTTCAGCTCGAGATAAAATCCATCTTCACCATTAATCACGTCCATCTTTGACCAAAATAACAGCAGGGAATGTTTCATGTATTCGCGACCAAACCAACTCCCATAAATCTCTTACTCTTCCCTGGATTTATTTTTGTCTCTAGTGACGGCAACATCACCAAAATACTCTGCAACAAAACAACATGATCAATATCTTACCCATCGTTGCTAAACCATTAATTCATCATCTTCTTTTCTCGTAATCCTAGAAACACTACTGCATTTCTCGTGACTCCTCCAAGCCATGTTAACTTCTCAAACTCGAAACCAAACCGAACCAGAACTCTCATCTTCCCCTGGTCCGTATTCCTCTTAGCCTCAAATCCTATCTCAACCCATCGAACACGACCCTTGGACCCATGGTTGCCGGCGTGAATGAGCTTGGCAACAGCGTCTCCTCGCCTCAGTGTAAATGTATAGACCAGTCCGAACTCGACCTAGTTTCTCTGGTGGTGGAGTATAAAATGGAGAAGATGTCCCTGAGTAAATTGCGTGGGTGCCTATAATAATCCCATTTAAAATCAAATGGTTGTCTTCCTTGGCTGCCTCCAGTAATTCTTCATGGACTTCAGTTAGTTGCTTCTTAACGCCCACACAACTGACCATAGTGATTTCCCATGCAATGATAATTTTTCCTCTTTTATGGCCAATTGGACGATTTCTTGTTCTTTTCGGGTATAAGCTCCAAAATTCCCATAAAATATAAAAGAAAGCTAATAATATAATTTCACACGAAAACTAGCTAAGAAAGCATAATCAATCGATATTTAGAGAGGTGTTTTTAAACACCTATCAAATTCCCCCACACTTAGACTTTGCTAGTCCTCGAGCAAACAAAACAAAACAAAAATAAAATACAACTCCATGTCGTCGAGGATATGGTTACTTTTAGCGGAATGTAACAAGCCTTTAAACCCCTAGGTGTCCCTAGTGGACGAGTTATAGTCTCGTGAGGGGTTACGAGAGATATACCCACAAAACCTTTAAGCCAAAACGAATAACAACCAATTAGCAATTACTCCCCGGCAGCGCCAATTTGATGAGCGTCGTTTACCCAACAAAATAATAAGATATTTGCTGCGACCCTTATGAATGATGCTTATTCTAATGTTTAATCTATAAATACATGTGATGCTGATTTTGAATTGGGGTTTGAACATTATGTTAATCCTATACTAAGGCAAAACAAACTCAAATTATGCTCTTTTCCTTCCCTTGAAGGTCTCAGGTGTAAGAATTGTCAACCAATTTCACTAACTTACCCCTAGTATAAGTTTTCTTCTTATAGTACAACTTATCACATGTTCATTTGATCAAAAAGCTAATTAATTATTCCTAAAGCAATGAAGCACATCAAGAACAAAATCAGGAAATTGATTAACCTAGCATGCAATTAAGGGTTTCATCAAGACCCTAGCAAATGGAATTAGAACATATTGAAGATGATTAAAACACAAATTAAACTATAGCTTGGTGCACCGGCTAATCCAGGCATAAGTTTTTACATACACTGCCTTTTCCATTTATACATAATTTTCACTCAAAGTGTTTCAATTCAACAAACCAAGAGAGACCCACTCACCAAAACATCTGAATTGATTGTCCCCTCTGCTAATTCGGCTCTGCAACTTCATTAATTTGATGTTTCCCCCACTGTTGGAGAAACCCTAACTCTATCTATCTCAAACCTAGCTTCTAGGGTTGAAGAAGATATGAAGGAGATAGAGAGAAACTAGGAGGTGGTGAAGGAGGTCATGGCTTTGGTGGTTTCTCAGAGGCGGTCGGAGATGGAGGTGATTGATGGCTCTACAAAATTGGTCGGGGGAAGAAGAACTGAGCTACTGGTTTTTGTGTCGAGGGGGAAAGAAGAGATGGAGAGGAATGTTTGGCTTGGTTGGTTAGGGTAAAGGGGACAGGCGGCTAGGGTGTGGAGCAGGCGTAGCGAACTCTGATGCATGGTAAGGAGAAGACGTTGGATGAAGCTGCTTGATCCAATCTAACGGCTCAGGATGGAGACGGGTTTGGATTCGGGTCTTGGGTAGCTTAAGCCCATGTACTTGTAAACAGGTTGCGACTGATGCGCAAGCGGGTTGCAACTTCTCTTCCATAGTTGCTAGTCTCCAATTTTCTGCTCTTTTGGCTCCTCAATTCATCCAAGCTTTATTTACTACCTAAAAACACAAAATTAATTAGTACAAGTATTTATTCTTGAAAACAAAGAAAATACAGAATTTGGGATAATATATGATTTTAAAGCACAAAAGATGAGTTAAATGCCAATAAAAAGGTGTAGAAATATGCAATATTTGGCACTCATCAAATACCCCCAAACCTGAATTTTACTTGTCCTCAAGTGAAACAGAAATTAAGAAATCCTAACTATTCCACTATCGCTTGTCTCTCGAATGCATTTAGCGTATGCACTAAGCCTTTAAACCCCTAAGTGTCCCTAGTGGACGAGTTGTAGTCTCGTGAGGGTTTACCAGAGGTGTACCCACAAAACCTTCTCCAACTTCAGAGCGTAAAAGAGTCTCAAGCATCCAAGGAGCTATGAGGACATAGAGTTTCTGCATGCTAGTAACACGAAGTTAGAACTATCAAAGAACGCATTCTCATCCTTAAGAGTTGAGCGAGAAATAACCATACCATATGAAAGAATTTGGGTTCGAGAGTGATCACAAGCATCGACTTCTGCCTCACCAATAGGGTTTTATGATAATTGCACTCAAAAAGACCGCTTTTCTGGTCTCTCATGTGTGCAGGCAGGAATAAAGAGAGAAATCCTGCACACGTTGAATGGTGGGAAGGATAACCTTCCGAAATAATTTCTGGAGACTCCACAGAATTGTGGACAAAAAGAATCTTTTTCTGATGATCTCTAAGAAAGGAAATCAACCATTAGCAAGGATGGGAGTACTCACTTACCTTCACATCCGATCGACAATCAACACCACTCTCACAGCATCCATAGAAATGTCTTCAATCTTCGGTCTTCGGTCTTCAACTGTTGATGATGAACTTCTGAACTTCACAAAAACTTGACAATTTGTAACTTTTCTTTTCAATTTTCTTCTTGAATTCTTCTTCTTTACCATGGAGGTATCAAAACTAAACTAAGAAAATAAACTACAATTTTTTATTTTTTTTTATTTTTTTTTATTTTTTGAAGATATGAAATGAAAATAACAACAAAAACAATGAAACTAATAACTCCATGGATGAAGGACTTTATCACTCAATTTTCCATAACTTGTATTGTCTTGATTTCATAAACTTCACTAATTCTCATCTTATTTCTTTTTCTTTGCTCTTGTAAAATAAGTCTTCACTAGTGTATAGAATTCTGCTTTTTGTACTATATCTTCACTTGAATAAGACTTTTTCTTTTCCTTGAATTGTTGCATATAAACCTTGGACTATTTCAACTTTTCTTCAAATATTCTGACGTTGCTCTGCTTGTTAATGATGATGTGTTTCTATGGATCTGTTGATGTTGTCGAGAGGGAGAGAGTGTGGTGTTAACTGCTAATCAAACTACAAGAAGGAGTTTTCATCTTTAGACGTCATCCTCATGATTGACAAAATTAACACTCAAGAGATCAAAAATAGTGCTGAAAATGGTGCGAAGTTGGGTAGCTCACCATTCCTACCCGGAATTGACGTACGGTGACACACACTCTAACAGGACTTTTTAGATAGTCACAAAAAATGAAGGTCGGTGCCTCGCTTGATGTAAAAATGGGTAGTCTCCACTATGGGTGATCACAATTCTACTACCAAATATCTTTGCAGCACCTAATTCGCCCTCCGGCATGGTTAAATCCAACTTTAATGCTCTAACAACTAAGAAACCCGATTGTGTTCTCCAGTACTTCTAAGTTCAGTTATTTCGGTCAGACTCTCTATGTAAACATAGCTAGAATCATGCTAGTGACTCTAAGATCTCTAAAAGTTGGAGGCTTTTATGTACATATTTACAAAGAGTTTTGAAATTTTTTTGATTTTTTTGAATTTTTTTTTTTTAACAAAAGACTAAAAACTCTATATGCAAAACACACCCCCAAACCTAAATCCAACATTGTCCTCAATGTGTCAACAGATGATAAGAATTTAAACAATCACATACCATGAGAACTATGTTGATAAGAAAAAAGGGAAGAGATTACCGGTATGTCGGCGAAAGCAAGATTAGAGCTTCATTAATCACGGCTAGAACCCAAAAAGAACTTAGTTGATGTCATATTGGATTAGCACAATATGTACCAAAGAAGACTCAACCAATTCAAGATGGAAGATGTAACATTACCTACTGGATTATATACAAGAAAAATTCACCATACACCAACAATCTAAAGAGTTGAGGATCAACCCAAAAGATGATATGCAGAAACATCAACAGCCTTACACATATATAACATGAGAGTGCAAGTAAGACTGCATATGTGAACGAGTTACCCCCAAACCAAAACTTGTCAACAGATGTGTTTTTGAGCACAAAATCTTGCAATTTTAGAGGTACATCATGCACAAGGTCTTGCTCAAATTGGACTTTGTTAGGGACGGGAAGAAAAACATCAACGTATTCCAACTGTGGCTCTTCAAGGGTATTATATTTAGCAGAAAAGTAGTCCAAAAGGACTTGAGAAGCACACAGCTCCAGGCCTAGACTAGGAATTCTCAAAGAAGTTGGTTTCAAAATCTTGTTACAAACCAAATCTAAGCTGGGTGTAAGGCAATCAGACTGTGACATGGGCAGGGAGCTAGACACGTCTAAGTTACATTCATTTTTAAGTTCAAAAGTGTCACTGCACAACCTAGTATCTTCCTAGTCGGAAACAAGTAACGAAGTATCATGCTCAAAGTCAGTGAACAAATTAACAAGCCCCAATTCAGAATCATCATCATCAAAATATTTATTCTCCTGCATAGACAGACCAGGAGAAACATTATGTTGTGACCTACGCAGGGAATTAGACATATCGAAATTATTTTCATGCAAAGAATTATTGATGTCTACAGAAAGTTCAGCCTTCCCTAAGTCACAAACAAGTTGTGTAGCATGCTCACTTTCGATGAACAATTGTTCAAACCCCAATCCAAAATCAACATCACATGTATTTATAGATTGAACATTAGAAGAAGCATCATTCATAAGGGTCGCAGCAGAGAAAACTAATGTCTCTGAACCCGAAGGTTTGATCACATAATTTTCAGAATAAGCATGCTCTTCCAACATATCATCGTCATCATCATAGCAAGAATGCAATTCCCTATTCAAAATCATAGTGTCTCTAGTCCACTCATTTACCTCTAGATTAGGTTCATTTTCAACATTAGTAGCCTGACTATGAACATAAATACTATTTTCAAAATTTACCTCATTAGGAACAACAAACATCTGATCATGAAATTCCTTCATTTCTTCACTTTGTAAATGAATCAGGTTCATTTTAAGAATCATATTAAGTTGTTCAATGGAAGGAGAGTCTTCACTAGTGGGTATTCTCATTTCACATGGATATTCAATACATGGTCGTGTATGAGGTTCACTATCGAATGGGCATTCAGATGTGTTGCTATATGGATGATCATGCAATGATTTCAATTCAAATCTAGCATTATTTTGCTCAATGAGTTTGATATTCTCTATCACAGATTGCATACAAGAGTTCATTGGAGTACAAAATTGTTCAACCTCCCCTGGCGGTGGATGATACATGTGCGAATAATAACTAGGGTATGTGTATTCAGGCTCAGGACCCTGAGAAGGTTCATAATAATCCCTAAAATTATTAACATCATGGTATGTGGGGGGTTCATAATGTGAAGCATGCCCGTAAGCAAGTTCTCTAATTGACTTATGTGATGATTTTTCATCCCTAATACCAGTCCAAAATCCTGACATGCCAGGCAATCAATTTGGTCACAAAACAAAATAATAGTAGCCTAACATACATGCCATATACTATACAACACCCAAAATGAGCAACAAGTGCCCAAGCCAGGCTACAGATGAAGCTTAGAGAATAGACAGGCAGATTCAGAGATTTACGATCATTCAAGTGTAGCACAACTAACAACGATTCGATTAACCAATGTATAACTCAAATATCACGGGATTATGCCTTTGCACACAAATTCAAGGATGTAGTACTTGATCGGCCAAGACACAAATGCACAACTCGGAGAACTAATGCTTATGAAAATGACACTCAATTTCGGGCAATATAAGAAGACAATGCTCATGAGAATTGAAAGGTCGGCCCTAGAATTTGTGTACACAGATTTGTGATGTTGCACTTTAGACAAGCAAAGTGATGCGCCAACCAGAAAGTAATGCTTATAGGAATGACAACAAGATTCGAGGATTCACAACCATACAAGCTTAGCACAGACACAAGAATCACAACTAATGTGTAACTCAAATTATTTTGCATACGAGATTCAAATTTAGTGCGAAAAACAGAATTTAAATTAGTGAAATTCTACTAAGTGTCACAGAATCAAGCACAAATTCCAGATATTCCAGGGGTTGGATGATCTAGCAACTAGTTCAGAATCAAGTACTCATGGCAATTAGCCAAGGCAGAGCAACAATCAACATGTTATGGCTATCAGACAACCAAGCAATTCACACTACAGGGAAGCAATACAGGTGAGATTCCAAGGCCAGAGAATATGCACACAGAATCAATCTCAATAAAACAAAGAATTCCGGTTAGCACGAGATGTTACTCAAAATATCACGGGGGAATGTGCATGGGAACCAAAAGTTGCCGTGTTTTGAGTGATGTTCAAATCAAAGCGACTAGCTTATTAGGTAAACAGGTATATCATTTGAGATAGAATTCGAGTTTGAGAATACAATACCGCCAGTATAAAACTGGGTTTAGGCACCATAACCAATTGTGTGCAGCTGCTTATCTTTCCTTTCCTTGTTTCAGCTTCGGATCAAGGGTACCTGTGAACTCAAAGAGTAATTTTAGTACCCAGAGTTGTACAATATCAGCACAGATAAAGAATTATCGACACTGAACTTAATTGACTGTAAAGAATCTACAGTTTGACAATGGTTTCAGATGATCCCACTTTGGTTGTCTATGACCAACAGAATGTGATTAGCAGAATCAAAAAGAAAAGGGATGAAATGCAGATGTGCTGAAATGGAGATTTACAGTGTGAATGTTGGCTACTGCAAGGTTACGTGAATGATGACTGAACACAGAATGTTGCTAATCGAATGAAACACATAAGGAAAAACCATAAAAGTTGGCAGGAAAGAGTGATGATGATGGCTGGATGCAAGCTAAACAGGGATATAATGCAACGTAAACTAACTATCAAAAAGATTAAGAAAATAGGATAACTGAAAATTAAAACTACAGCTTAGCAGGATGCAGTTTATATGAAATGCAACTAACTAGTATTTACATGGCTAAGATGCTTACTAATTTACAGCTACAAATGCTGAAAACTAAATCCAAGTTATGCTAAAACATGTGATGAAAGGTAAAGTTACATTACTGATAAACAAACTATGCTAATGCTAGCACTATAGAGAATTGATGAAAAGTATATACAGATTGATCAAAACAACTAAGTTATAACGGTGATAGCAATGAAACAGATGGGGATTTACAGATGGCTATATATTAAAAACTACTGAAATTAAATGTTGATATGAGAATGCAGCAAAACAGAATGCAAAAAGGTCTTTAAAAGATGATGCAAAGATACAAGTATCCTAATTGAAACAAGATGCAAGAATGCAAATGAAAACCTACAGCTAAAATGCTACAGAACTAAGTTATGAATGCAACGGCAAGCCACAGAGGTAGTAATCCAATGAACTGAGAAAGAAAAACAAGAAGAAAAGCTTACAAATATGCTGAGGAAACTTACAGAACTATGATGCAGGAGAATGAAAAATTAAAGCTACTGCTAAACATTTATATACAAAAACTAAAAATAGAAACCAGTAAAGTGGACTGCAGATCAACTACACCGCTACCGAGTCCCCGGCAGCGGCGCCAAAAACTTGGTAGGCTGAGAAAGATGCCTACAATTGTAAACTGCAAGTGCACAGTGTCGACAAGCAACACAGGGCAAGCACAGGTCGATCCACAGAGACTTGGAGGGTGTAAAACTAATTCTTTGGTCTAACTAAACTGATTCAAAGCATAAGTAACTCAAAGGTGGTTGTTTTGATGTTGATACGACAAGATATAGTTGTGATTGTAGTTCTAAGGTAGAAAGTACGCAAGATAGATTGTAAACAATTGCTAGAGAGCACTAGGGTGATTAAATTCACCTCTTAATCCTATACTAAGGCAAAACAAACTCAAATTATGCTCTTGTCCTTCCCTTGAAGGTCTCAGGCGGAAGAATTGTCAACCAATTTCACTAACTTACCCCTAGTATAAGTTGTCTTCTTACAGTACAACTTATCACAGGTTCATTTGATCAAAAAGCTAATTAATTATTCCTAAAGTAATGAAGCACATCAAGAACAAAATCAGGAAATTGATTAACCTAGCATACAATTAAGGGTTTCATCAAGACCCTAGCAAATGGAATTAGAACATATTGAAGATGATTAAAACACAAATTAAACTATAGCTTGGTGCACCTACTAATCCAGGCATAAGTTTTTACATACACTGCCTTTTCCATTTATACATAATTTTCACTCAAAGTGTTTCAATTCAACAAACCAAGATAGACCCACTCACCAAAACATCTGAATTGATTGTCCCCTCTGCTAATTCGGCTCTGCAACTTCATTAATTTGATATTTCCCCCACTGTTGAAGAAACCCTAACTCTATCTATCTCAAACCTAGCTTCTAGGGTTGAAGAAGCTATGAAGGAGATAGAGAGAAACTAGGAGGTGGTGAAGGAGGCTGTGCTGGTGGTTTCTCAGAGGCGGTCGGAGATGGAGGTGATTGATGGCTCTGCAAAATTGGTCGGGGGAAGAAGAACTGAGCTGCTGGTTTTTGTGTCGAGGGGGAAAGAAGAGATGGAGAGGAATGTTTGGCTTGGTTGGTTAGGGTAAAGGGGACAGGCGGCTAGGGTGTGGAGCAGGCGTAGCGAACTCTGATGCATGGTAAGGAGAAGACGTTGGATGAAGCTGATTGATCCAATCTAACGGCTCAGGATGGAGACGGGTTTGGATTCGGGTCTTGGGTAGCTTAAGCCCATGTACTTGTAAACAGGTTGCGACTGATGCACAAGCGGGTTGCAACTTCTCTTCCATAGTTGCTAGTCTCCAATTTTCTGCTCTTTTGGCTCCTCAATTCATCCAAGCTTTATTTACTACCTAAAAACACAAAATTAATTAGTACAAGTATTTATTCTTGAAAACAAAGAAAATACAGAATTTGGGATAATATATGATTTTAAAGCACAAAAGATGAGTTAAATACCAATAAAAAGGTGTAGAAATATGCAATATTTGGCACTCTTCAATATTCTCACTAATATAGTGGTAGTAAGGATCGTTCCCACGTAGAGTAATGTGATTGATATGTTATCTAAATCAGCGAAAATATAAAAGAAGGATAAAAAGCATAATAAGATAAAGATGATGAAGAAATCCTTCGTCGTTACTAACCGTTAGCTCAACATTGTACCCGTTTATCTCTTGTTAGAATCAATTGTCACCAACCGTAGAATAAAAGGTACGCTTAGCTATCCCCAAAACTCCTTGTATCACCGGATACGGAAGCGCTCGACTACCGGATTCTATTCAAAAGAACCACCTTGAGGTTCGCTTACAAGATGTAATTCCCCGAACGCATTAAGATTTATGAATTTAGGTTTGATCCCAACATTTAAACTCGGTACGCTCGGTCCACTTACTAGTGTTGTCTTTACTCGCAATTGCTCCACAGAATCCCTCCGCAAGGTCTTGCGATTTCTACTTGTGTAGGAGATAAACGACAATTACGGATCGCCCAAATCTCTACTAGCATTAGAATGATTAATAGACTAATCTAGTTTCGCACCCAAACCAATCTAAGAATCAATCATAAACCTTCGATATAGTAAAAACAATCCACAATGATTAACTTTAAAACTTGAAATAAACTTGTAAATAATTGAGCTTCACAATTAGAACTTTGAATTCATCCTTAACAATAAAAAGAATATACAAAAGAGATAGTTCTCCCCCTAAGGGGGAGAAAAACGATGAGTACAAGATATCTCAAATTGTATCTAAGGTTCCCTATATATATATAGTTTTGTAACCTCTTCTTGAAGAAAACTAGGAAACCTAGCTAAGATAGGAAAGTGCACCTCCTTAATTGTGTCCCGTGCATCACACCCCGTGCCAAATGATTGCCAAATATCGCCAAAAATCCCTAGCACAACTCACGGCCAAGGCTGGTCATTAAAGTCGTCAAAATCCCCAACAAAGAAGTCAGGTCTAAGACTGCTTTCGTATGGCAGAAGCCCAGCCCATTTCTCGTTATTGGCTTGTCAGTTCTGTGAAACTGAAAGCCTATTTGTTCCATCTCGGTTGGGAAAACCTATACGTAGGTTCATCTGTGTTTAGAATCGATTGGAATTCCCCACCGTACATGCAACCTACGGTGGAGTATCACACCGTAACTTCCCTGCATTTTCTTCCGAGAGATATTCTCTCTGTTCTTCTGCTTCCCGTAAAACTCAAACTCGAGCTCATCTCTATTATCATTAATCTCCAGCTTCCTGGTTCTCTTGGTTGATCAAGCTCCTCCCTGTATATGAGTTCAGTAGCAGAAACTTCATGCTCCTTCCCGTTCTCGTCTTCGTGATAAGTGCATAATTCATATGATTTTAGTGTCCATTCCATACTTGTTTAAGCTATTATTCTTGCATGTATTCGTATTATTACTATTGTTTTCTCTTATTTGCTTCCAATAGGTGAATCATCCAAAAAGGAGCTACAAAGTTCTGAAAATAGCTAGGAAGATAAGTATTCCAAGTATCCAAGTGCCAAAGTCCAAGAGAAGTGGAAGAAAAGCGACGAAAAGGAGCAAAACGCTCAAAATCAAGAGAAGGGCCAAAGACCGATCTTAACTCATTCAAATTAAGTATTTCTCATCACCATCTTGAATAAAATTTAAATATAAAAATAATGCAAAAAGAATGAGGTCATTCCGAGTTCGGATGAAGAAGTTGTGGCCAAAACAGTTTTTATTGAATACCGAAGACAGTGAAGTCCGCGAACTAGGTTTGCATACCGGGTTCGCAGACTTAATTCCGAAAATTTCTGCTGGATTTTGAAGTTCGCGAACTTAGCAAGTAGGAAACGTGTATTAATACCTTGGAAGGCCTAAGGGCACGTTTGGATTCGTTATTTCATATTTTCGGTTCGGGTTCTTGAACCGAACTAAATACTTGATGGCCAAGAAATGTAAACCTATAAAAATAGGTATTAGGCCTTTCACATGGAGAATCTCATATATTATACTTTTTTTCTTCATTAATATTTTAGGGTTTACCCCTTTAGGGGGAAACCGTGTAATTGTGTAATCATGAGTAGCCAAATCCTTTGTTGATTAAGGATGAATTCAATGTTCTAAGCATGAAGCTTTATTATTAATACAAACCTATTGAGAGTTTTTATCATCATCGTTTGTCTTCACTATATCTAGGGTTTATGATTGATTTATTAGATTGTTTGGAGTGCACGCTAGATTAATCTATTGACCATTCTATTGCTAGTAAAGGGTTAGGATATCCGTGTAATTGTTGAATAACCCATACACAAGTAGAGAACGTGAGACCTCTCAGAGGGATTCTGTAGAGCAATCGTGTGTGAAGACAACACTAGTAAGTGGACCTTGCGCTAAGAGTCTAACTGCTAGGATCAACCTAAGTTCACATAACTTAAAGCTTCTGTTGGGTTACACCTTGAGTGCGCTACTACTTGGTGGTTCAGTTGGATAGAACTTGATATGCGAGCGCTTCGGTATCAAGTTACACAAGGAGCTTTGGGGATAACACTGCTCTAGCTGTTATTCTGCGGTTTGTGATGAATGGTTCTTACAAACGATACATAAGTATATTAATCCAGTTATCGCTTGGTAACGGCGAAGGATTCCTTAATCATCTATTTTCTTTATTATTGTCTTTATAATTATCTTACAACCCAAACCCCTTTGTTATTTATTTTATCTTGCTATTTCAAATAACCTATCAATTACACAGCTCTCTGCGGGAACGATCTCTTACTACCGCTATATTACCAGTTAATTAGTGGGAAATATCTTATTAATTTGTTGAGCCTACGACAGCCCCTACAAATTTTGGCGTCACTGCCGGGGAGAAGTTGCTAATTGATTTGTTATTTGTTTAGCTTGTTTTTATTTTATTTTTATTTTTATTTTTTTGATTTTCCTTTTCTTGTGAGTCGTCATGTTTCCTTACGGAAATAACATGTACGGAGCACAAGATTACGAATACAATAGTGATAATCAATATGGTTTTCAATCTAATTCATATGACAACTACCAACCATCCTATGGGTATAATCAAAACCAATCTTTTGGGTATGATCGATATCCTACGGAACCTTATGGATATTCACATACATATCAACAACCTTATGACGGGTATGTATGTGGAAAATCACATGGATGGGAGGATAGTTATGCTTCTAATCATTTATCTCCTGAACTTGAACAGAAGCTTGACCAGATTATGCTTCATTTAAAGGCCAGCATTTCCACAATGAAGTCACTCAATGAGCAACTAAGCGCAGAGAACAATATGCCAACCGAATCTTACTTCAATATGTCTAACCAAACTCCTGATCGTTTTTATGATCATTCACCTATTCAAAAAGGGGAGAATTGGTTTGGAAATAGTGTGGTGAGTGAAGGTGTTGGTTTTGATGAATGTCTTGACCAATTCCAAGCGATGGCACAACATCAACAAGGGATCCATACAATTGAAGATGAACAATATGAGCAACTTCGGGAAATTCAAAGGCGTGCGGAGAACTTAAAAATACAAATTGCTCAACTTAGTGAAGGTAGGAATGAGGAAGAAGTTTGGCCTCAAAATCAAAACAATTCTGAAATTCCTATGGATGACGAAGATTCCGATGAAGATGAGCAACCTTTCGAAAGTCCTTGCAACAATGATACGATTATTCCAACTCCGGGTCTTTATAACGATCTTTCGCCCATTCAAAAGGAGGATATTGGGTATGACATATCTATTGTTATAAATGGTGTAAAGTACTCAAACAAAGAAATTAGGAGTTGCATCAACGAACTAGACGTTTTAGGGGAAGATTCCGATTCCGATGACGAGGTTGTTGAAGAGATAGAGATTGAGAATGAAACCAAATTGATTGAAGTCGTGGAATACCCAATTGAGCTAGACAATAATGGTTCGATAGAGGACCATGATATACTTGAGGTAAATAATTCATTGTTAATTACGAATGAGGATCCGGTACAAGGTTTGTCTAATCCTTTGCTTAATTCTATATATCTATTGATCCTTTCCATCCAATTGAAGTAGCTTCTCAAAGAGTTGTTAACCCAACTTTTAAGAAAACACCTCACTTTGGATTGGAGTTGTGTGCTTCAAAAGTTTTAACGGATTATTTTGCTTCTAAGTATCCACCACTTGATGTGTTTGATTCGAGTATTGTGCAGGTTCACCCAGCTGAGGAACCTTTTAAAAATCCCAAATTCTATGTTCTTTATGCACTTCCGAGTGTAGAAAGGACTAAGTGTGGGGGGAAACTTCAATAAAGTGATAGCTTCAATATTTATATTTTGTGCTAATGGTTTTGTGAAGCTATTATTTGAATTGCGGATTTTTATTTGGAAGGATTACCAAATTTTCAGATTATTGGTGTACGGACGATAACAATAACGTCGGGCTGACGACGTTAAACCAAGCGCTTCATGGGAGGCAACCCATCGGTTTTGTATCTCTATCCCTTTTGTTTTTAGTTTTCTTAGTTTTTCATATCATATCTTGCATATCTTAGATTTTACAAAGTCCTATATTTATAATGAAAGTTTTGACGAAATTATTTTCGTCAGAAAAATTCTGACTGCGCACTTGTTACGAAAATAGCTCTCGAGACTTCATACGGAGTCCGATTTGAGTGGTTGACCCCAAATTTTAAATAGTACAGACATAAATTTCTTTTCCAAAAATAAAATCTGAATTCGGAGTCTTTTAAGTTGGACCGACTGGCCTGGACATTTGAGTTTTGGTATTTTTCCAGAACTTTTCAGATTGCATGTCTGTCAGTCCGGAGGCCATAAAAGTCAGACCGTTTATCGAAACACTGTGAAATTTTGACACCTTATAGAAAAAACGTAGGCGAACAACTTTAGTTTAAGATGTTTTCCTAGTTCCCTACCCATTGATACAGTTTTTGAGTTTTTCAGGGCTGTTATCTCAGAAATTAGAATTTTCAGTTTTGAACATTGAGGACAATGTTGAGTTTAAGTGTGGGGGAGTAGTTAAGCATGTTTGGTTTGCATATAAAATAATAATAATAGTAATAGTAATACTCTTTGATTTATTGCATACTTGAGACTTCATCTTTTGGAGTTAATTATGAGCTATTTAGGATGACACTCTAAACCTTTTCAAAGTTGAAATGATTCTTACAAATGACAGCTATAGATTGAGTTCCACTTTATCATTCCACAATTCTTAAATATATACGTTCATAATTGAATGCGAAACTAAGCTATGGTAGTCATTTGAAAGATTCATCCTCGCAATTAATCATTACTGAATCACTTTCTTTTTATTTTTGCAGTTATATGTTTCTCTAAAGTGATTTGGTGGGATCCTGATACTGCCGTGGATGTTGTAGCAAGATAATCATTGGTTGAGTTTATATAAAAGCCCCATAAGACAATTGTCTTACACTCGCAAAGAGTAAAGAGTGAGCCGAATATATATATATATATGGCTCCTCTTCATTTATCGACACTAATAAATGATAGGTCCGGAATCGCGGATAATCATAGTCGATGAAAACAAAAACCATATCATCATTATATAGCAAGTCAAAAAGACTATTGATGAGGTTCTCGACACTTGGATAGCAGTATGTGTGAAACGTTGTCCCTGTCTCCGTCGCCTAAACAAGCGTGGAATGCATGATCCAAGGCAACTATCACGTACTTGTTGAAAAGGAAACATGCGCTTAGAGTATCTAATCATGTGGTATAGTTAAATGGGTGCTTCTCTCAACTATTGTGCTATAAATAAGAATCCTTTGACGACATTCATACAAGTATTGTGGGTAACATCTTTCACTTAAGTCAACATTTGCACACTTCACGATCACCACTGACCATCACCACTGAAATATCTCGAGCTTTATCACTTCCGATCACCACTGACCATCATTTCCATCAACTCTTACTGCCAGCAACAACATCACAGTCTCGAGAACAACCCATGT
The DNA here is from genome assembly GCA_023531295.1 of Papaver armeniacum. Lineage (NCBI taxonomy): Eukaryota > Viridiplantae > Streptophyta > Magnoliopsida > Ranunculales > Papaveraceae > Papaver > Papaver armeniacum. Next base: position 85,256 of record JAJJWW010010085.1, on the reverse strand, counting down.
CTTTTAATACCATCAGTAACCCAGCAAACCATTTCAGCTCGAGATAAAATCCATCTTCACCATTAATCCCGTCCATCTTTGAGCAAAATAACAGCAGGGAATGTTTCATGTATTCACGACCAAACCAACTCCCATAAATCTCTTACTCTTCCCTGGATTTGTTTTCGTCTCTAGTGACGGCAACATCACCAAAATACTCCGCAGCAAAACAACATGATCAATATCTTACCCATCGTTGCTAAACCATTAATTCATCATCTTCTTTTCTCGTAATCCTAGAAACACCATTGCATTTCTCGTGACTCCTCCAAGCCATGTTAACTTCTCAAACTCGAAACCAAACCGAACCAGAACTCTCATCTTCCCCTGGTCCGTATTCCTCTTAGCTTCAAATCCTATCTCAACCCATCGAACACGACCCTTGGACCCATGGTTGCCGGCGTGAATGAGCTTGGCAACAACGTCTCCTCGGCTCATTGTAAATGTATAAACCAGTCCGGACTCGACCTAGTTTCTCTGGTGGTGGAGTATAAAATGGAGAAGATGACCCTGAGTAAATTGTGTGGGTTCCTATAATAAACCCATTTAGAATCAAATGGTTGTCTTCCTTGGCTGCCTCCAGTAATTCTTTATGGACTTCAGTTAGTTGCTTCTTAACGCCCACACAACTGACCATAGTGATTTCCCATGCAATGATAATTTTGCCTCTTTTATGGACAATTGGACTATTTCTTGTTCTTCTCGGGAATAAGCTCCAAAATTCCCATAAAATATAAAAGAAAGCTAATAATATAATTTCACACGAAAACTAGCTAAGAAAGCATAATCAATCGATATTTAGAGAGGTGTTTTTAAACACCTATCACTAGCCATGCCATAACCTCCTTGTATTCAGGCTTAGCATGTCCTTGGCTATGGCTATCTTTCCTCCCGGCCTAGCCATGTCTCCGCATGGACTAGCCATCAGTCCACAACCTCCTTGTCTTCAGGCCTAGCCTATTCGTGGTCACTAGCTAGCCAGGCCACGACCTCCTTGTCTTCATGCCTAGCCTATCCGTGGCCACTAGCTAGCCCGGTCACGACCTCCTTGTCTTCAGGCCTAGCCTTTCCATGGCCAGGGCCACCTTTCCTTCCAGCCTAGCCATGTCTCGGCCTAGATTAGCCATCAGGACACGACCTAGCCATGTCTCGGCCTAGATTAGCCATCAGGCCACGACCTCCCTATCTCTTGGTTTAGCCTGTCCAGTAGCCACGACCATTTTGTCCCTAGCCTAACTAGCTACAACCTCGTAGTTTCTTGGCATAGCCAAGCTAGTAGTCACGGCCTCACTATCTCTCGGCCTGGCCTGGCCTAACCATTGACCACAACCTCCTTGTCTCGGCTTAGTCATGGCCAAGACACGACCAACTTGTCTCCTAGCCACGGTCATGCCACGCCCACCTAGTCTGGCCTCGCCTAGCTAGTAGTCACAACCTCCTTGCCTCTCGGCCTATCCTAGCCATATGGACACAGATACGTTGCTCCAAGCCTAGGACCCATTTCCATGCCGACTTAGCTGGCTATCGACTAGGTCGCACCCGTGTCACGACTTAGCTAGATATTAACTTGGTGCATTATGTTATCTACGTGTATTATTAGATGATTATAATGCCATCTTATGGAAAACTCATTATTAGTCACACATAACCTTGGAGCCGAGTTGTCTCTTCAAGCTATGTCACTTCGACAAAGTCTGGCTAGCTTAGGCTATTACTCAGTCAAGTATATCGTGGCAACCTGCATAAGACTATAGACAACCCATGACTCTACTAATTCCTACGAGAAATCAAAACATGTTACATGGGGGAATTATTCATGGGTATTGGTCTGGTGGTTTACATCAACGTGCGGCATGGCAACATCCCATGATAAGGAAGTTACAAGTGGTGGCGACGATTGAGAGCGGTTAAAAGAAGTGGCTAAGTAACGGAATGATGGTTTATGAGTTTCCAAAAACTTCCCTAACATCATGGGTGTAACCGCGACATTATCCCACTATCTCCATCTCTCCACAACCTACACTACTTACAAGGGAACAATGAGTATTCCTACAACAATAAATAGACCACTTTGTCTATTCAGAAGACATAACAAGTTGATCATTCCCAAGCTCTTCTTCTTCCATAGTTCAATAACCTCACACCCAATTCAATCACCACTGATTTCCTCAACTTTCTTTGCTTTCCCTCCCCTAAGATAAACTCATTTTCTCTATTTAAAACCGAAGCAAAACGTGAATGGCCAATTTCTTGGTTTAGGCTCGTTTTGTACAATTTTAATTTTCGAACCTAAAGAAAGTACTTTGACAGTACATTGTTTTACCTAGGAGCGATTTTTGGGTATTAACAAGTTTTTATTGGTTTTAATTTTTAGAGTTTGTTATTTTTGATTTTAGATATGGAAATTTCATTTTTCACAACTATTTTTGATATTATTATAAAATAAACCTAAGATTTTAAACTTTTTCATCTTTTTGGTTTTATAATCGTTAGCGGTTTTATTGTTATATATCATTTTTATGGGACTGATTTCAAAACATATAAAAGAGATAAATAATGGGATAGACGTGAAGAACTAAGAACGATGTTTTTATTTTTATTTTAATCATCAGAAAGAAATTTTATTTTCTTTGATCGGTACTACAATGACATCATTACCCAATAATTTTACCATTGTACTACAATAGCATCGGTAATGGTTTTGGTATTGGTTGATAGGTTTTCCTTGTTAACAAAATATGACATCTTTTTATCTCGTGTTTTTAGGGTATTCGGTGAAGTTTACCTTCAATGCCATAAAATTGTCCCAACAAATCCATAACAATTCCATAAGGCATGGATTTTAATCAAATTTCCGAGGAGATGTGTTTGTGGGTAGAAAGGGATATTGAAGAGGATAAATGTGTTGCTTCTATAAAGTTGTTAGGCCAATATAAGGCAACTGGTTCAAATGGATTTCCCATCAGTTTCTACACTCTTTGTTGGGACATTCTCAATGATGATTTTCTAAATATTCTCAAAGAACTGCAAGATAAAAAAAATCTAGATTGGAGGTTGAAGAATAACATTTATTGCCTTGATTCCTAAGAAGTATTGCATTCAGGAGATTAAAGAATTAAGACCAATAAGTCTTGTGCATGGGTCTTACAAAATTGTTTCAAAAATTCTGGCAGAAAGGTTTAGATTTACTCTTCCAACAATTATCTCTAAACAACAGTCAACTTTTGTGAAAGAAAAATAAATAAATTTTAGATGGTGTTTTGATAGCTAATGAACTAATAAATTCGTGAATTAGAAGTAGCAGACTAGGCTTATTGTGCAAAGCTGACTTTAAGAAGGCATTTGATTATGTTAACTGGAATTTCTTGGATGATATGTTCAAATTGATGGGTTTTGGAGAAAAATGGAGAAGTTGGATTAAGTGTTGTGTTGAATATGTCTTAAAAGTAACAAGGGTATAAGACAAGGCGACCCTATTTAACCTTTCTCATTCTTGTTAGTTGGAGAAGCTCTTACATTCATGATTAAGAAGGCTCAAGAAGAAGGTTCATTATCTGGGTTTCAAGCTAAATCTGATGGTGTATTGATTAGTCATCTCCAATTTGCTGATGATACGTTAATTTTTTTGGATGCTGATGTTGAACAAGTTAAGAATCTCATATGAATCCTTCTTTCCTTTGAGATGCTGACAGGTTTGAAGATCAACTTTTCCAAAAGTTATAGTGATGTTTTGCCTACAATTTATCTGGGATTGCCACTATATTATATATGTGTAGGTGTAGCTAAATGGGAAAGGATCATTGAAAAGTTCATTGCTAAGCTTGCTGGATGGAATAAGACTTTACTGTCAAGAGCATGTAAAATAACTTTGATTAACAGTGTCTTAGCCAGCCTTTCTATTTATTACATGTCCCCTTATGAGATGCATGTTTCTATGTTAAGAAAAAATTATGAGAGATTTCATAGGGAATGATAATAGAGGAAGGGAAAAAATCATTTAGTGAAATGGAAAGCTCTTTGCAGAAGAAAAATAAATTGGTGGCCTTGGTGTTAAAAGTCTCAAACAGATAAATCAATCTTTATTTCAAAATGGACCTAGAGATTTGCAACTGAAGATTCAACTCTTTGGAAGACTATTGTTGTTGAGAAGTATAATGTTGAAGCAGCTCAGTGGATTCCAAAAACTCCGAAATGCACGTATGGCGGGTTAGTTTGGAGGGCTATCATGAAGTATAAATCCTTTGTGATGATGTTTGTTAAAGGTTAATAATGGGATCTCGGTTAGGTTTTGGGATGACGATTTCCTTTATGACACTCCCATTAAATCTTGTCATCCAAACCTCTTTGCTTTATCCAGAGCAAAATATCTTTCAGTTTCAGAAATGTGTGTCACAGATGGTCCTTCTTATGTTTGGAACCTTCATACTCCTACAAGACTCAATGATGCAGCTAGAATTGAGTATAATCTTTTTCTCACAAATATTGCTTCCTTCAGATTCACTAATGATTCAGCTGATGAATTACAATGGGCTCTTACTAAGAGTAAAGTCTTTTCAGTTAAGTCAACCTATGAGAAAATTTCGATGGAAGATGGTCTTCTTCAGCAGAGCTCTATTTTCACCTTCATCTGGAATCTCAAATGGCCTTCCATGAATTGGATTCTTTTGTGGATTATTTCTCATAACATCCTTCCCACAAGACATCTGTTAAGGTATGTGGGAATTTAAGTTCCTATCACTGATGTTTTCTGCAACTGCAATGAAACAAGTGCTCATTTCCTACTGCATTGCACTTTTGCTAAAAAGGTTTGGGACACCTTTCTGAATAAGTTGAAGTGGTTTTATTGTATGCAAGGGGGAATTATCCCTTCATTGCAGGCTTGGCATCTGACTCAGCACAATGCAACAAATTCAGTTGTTTGGAACTTGATCCCTATGGCCATCATCTGGAGTATTTGGAAGAAGAGGAACACAAGAGTCTTTACTGATACAATAAACAATGTGACTGTTGTTGTCAACAAAGCCATTTATTGTTTGTTTTCCCGGATACTTGCTATTAAGGATTTTGAGTCTGTGAATCCCTCAACAGTCATGTCAGATTGGTAGCCTGTTACCACCTTTTGTTTTTTCTCTTTTCCTTTTGTACTTTGTTTTGGGTGGTATAACCTTTATATCCCTTGATCAATGAATTTCTTCTTTTCCGATCAAAAAAAAAAAAAAAAAAAATCCATAAGAAAACTTTTTCTTTTTGAGCAAAGGGTCTGTAATCTGTATAGAGTTTTTATTTTGCCCTAAATAGTAGTTGCTCAACTATTTCATTCGGTTATTCTTTCCAAGAAAGAAGAAGCACAAAAAAAAACTTAAAGCAGACTGTTTAAGTCGACACAAAAGAAGAAAAAGGAAAAAGGTTGATATTTGGTTGCACAATGGTATTTATTCTCCAACTTCCAACTTGAAATTCAAGCACATCATAAAACAAGAATACGTCAAGTAAATAAGAAACAATCTGTAATAAAAAAATATATACACACCTACTTAGGGTTCATTTTAGGGCTGCACAACGGGTAGGGTGGGTAGGATATGGCCCATTTCGCCACCCTACCCGCTAACTGGCGGATAAGAAATTTTTTATCCGTCACCCTACCCGCCATTAAACGGGTAATATCCTACCCGACCCATTAATTGGCGGGTCGGGTAGGATAGGGTGGCGGGTATAACCGTTTTTCCTCTCCTCTACCACTATCATTACTTCTCAAGACCAGAAACACAAAAAAATGCATAAACCCCCACCTTTCCTCTCCTCTTCAATTCCCCACTCTCTCTGAATCATTTGTGTATATATATATTCGCAGAATCTCCTTCGTTTCTATCTCTCTATTCGCTCTTCACCTAATTCTCACTTTTGTCTCAAACACGTTAGTGACAATTTTTATTATTTTCTTTTCTAAGTGTAAATTTGGTTCACGATTGAGTGAACTACTGAGCTAAATTTGATAATAATTGATTACCGAATTTTGTGATTTAGATCTCGTTTTGTACTTTTCATTTAACTCGATTTGTTTCTTCAATTTTAGGGAATTTTTTTTTTTGTTGGAATTTTTACGTTAGGCTGAAGCTATTGTTAATCAGTATTGATTAAATTTGGGTCAATGTAAAAAAAAAAAAAATCTTTGATTGTATCGATAGGTCAAAGGTGGTGGCTTAAAAGGAATCCTTTCTTGAAAAAAAGGCGGGTAAGCGGGTAGGGTAGGATAATTTCGGGTTTTATCCGTCACCCTACCCATTTGACGACGGATAAAATAATGTTTACCCGTCAATGGCGGGTAGGATAGGATACGGGTAAAAATTCTGACGGGTAGGATAGGGTGGCGGGTAAGGGTAGGATATGTGCACCCCTAGTTCATTTTGCCACTGTTGTTGTTTTCCCCAGCTAATTAAAAATGTCAATTGCGGGAGACTAAGAGAAAGGGTCATTTGACCTCTTTAGAGAGATTGTAACTCTACTGTTTATGAATATGACTGTAAACGTTTAAGATAGAATCTAGCATTGGGGATGGGGGTGCTGAACAGTTTCCGTAATTAAAGAAAAGGTACCCTGTCCATACAGCTATATGGACATGATGAGATGGGGCATATTATAGGCCAGACCGTCCGGTTGTAAAATACGGCAATGCATTTGTTGGGAATGGAACATGTCACATCTCCTTCCTAGGTACTTGCTGCTGTTTAAAAATTGACTAGAAGTTCTTTTTCTCTTTTTTCAATTTTGGGATTTCATTGGATTTTTTTTTTTGGATAATTAAATCGTCACTCGCCGGCTTAGCTTTGAGAGGCTTCCTACTTGGGCTAACAGTTACATGGTGATAGAATTTCTCAAGGCAGGAAATGAAGCAGGAGCCTAATGCGATTGAGATTTTGTTTGGTTGGAAAAGCAAAGTCTATGCGTGTAGAAATTAAACTACACATATTCGCTTTGTGACAGCAGGTGTTACTTCTAGCCGCCACCAACCTTATAAAATCAACGTCTGGCTAGTCTGTATATTCTATATGTTAACTCGGTGACTCTATTTAGCTGAGTTGTACCTCCAAGAGGCATACTTGTCCACACTTCATTAGGAGGAAAAGGGGAATGAGGCAAGAGGGAGTTGTTGAGTTTGGAATGAAACGATGGATTTTCTTCTTTTCCCATAGATACTAGTAGTAGTTCAACTGTCTCATTTTTCTCAACCTGGGACTTCAAATTATCAGTAAATAAGAATATTTAATATTCTGTTGGTCAAGTTGGCCGCGATTGCATTGCCCAACTAATGCAAAGATGTCAATTTGTGCGAAAAAAATAAAGAAGAGTCATTTGACCTTTGTAATAAGGTTGCAACTCTAAAACTACAGTGTATACTGTTCGCGATTGTTACTGTAAAGATAAACTCAAGGTTCAGGGATACTTGACCTGTTGCTGGTTGCTGGGGGAACTACTTTAAAGAAGAGGCACCGGACGTTATGAGACGCATGTCGCCATCCCCGGTGGACCAATGACCGATTTTCGGCTGCCATTGTGTACGTCTTCGAGACACTCATGGCAGCTGTTCCCTTTAAAACATTTATTGCACGATATGGGCAGGAAAAGTACTGAACCTTTGTTGTTTTGCACGTGTTTTTCATATCGCGCAGAAAACGGCCTCAGAATGGAGCAATAGCACCACGTTATCTTCCAGCCGTATGGTTTTGGTAGATAAGAGCTACTACAATCAGATCTTCTTGTGATATGTTTAAGAGTAGTTTTGACCTTTACCACTTGGCAAAAGCTAACTTTGAGTCACCAAATAAACCTGTCTCATTCATCAGCTAGCTCAGGTCAGGTGCATGTGTTTTGTTTAAATTGCAAACGCAGACACATGTTCGAATTTGCGCCACAAACTGGGCCGGTTATAACTAGGCAATACGTTTCTCTCGACACTTCTTCTGTCATGTCATGTTATCGACCTCTGGTCATTATTGAGTGTTTACCTCGTGCAACTCTGTTAGGCATCTCTTAATTTCATTTGAAGAATTATTAGTGGAAACAATGAGTAACTACGCCAAGCTCAAACTCATTATCGAAAAAAAGAAAACATAATTTCAGCCACATACTTGTAATAAAATTGATCTGGTGTAACCACTAGTTTTTTGTTTTTCTATATATTTGCCTACAATTTTTAGGGGAGACCCTAAACGAATTAGGGGCGACACAAAAGGACAAAATATGTCATAATCGGAAGGTTAATCCATAATTCCGTTTTTTTAATGGCCAAACTACCATTTACAATCGGTAGATAACTATACAATCGGTAGTTAATCAACAATCGGGAGTCAATTTAGTTTATATAGCTTCCGAATATAAAGTATCCTCAAAATAAAATTCTCTATCTTTTGAATTTTGATTATCCTATGAATTTTGATTATCCTATAATCGGTAGTAAATAAAGTTATCTTGACTTCCGATTAAAGTAGACCTTTGGCAAATATCCTACCATAATCGGTAGTCAAGATAGTTCATATAACTACCGAATATAGAGTAGCCCCAAAATGAGATTTTGCAAAAATCCTCTTTTTTTGAATTTTGGTTGAGCCTATAATCAGTAGCAAATGAAGGTATCCTGACTTCCGATTATACAGTGGGCCTCTTTACCGAAACCCTAGCATAATCGGTAGTCAAAGATAGTTCATATAACTACCGAATATAGAGTTGCCCCAAAATGAGATTTTGCAAAAATCCTCTATTTTTCTAATTTGGTTGAGCCTATAATCGGTAGTCAAAATAGTTCATATAACTACCTAATATAGAGTTGTCCCAAAAATGAGATTTTGCATTCGGTAGCTAACTAAACTACCGATTATGAAGGGGCATACAAGTATTTTCATCCTATTTTGTCTTTTGTGTCGCCCCTAATTCGTTTGGGGTCGCCCCTAAAAATGCTAGCTATATTTGTACGAAATATTGATAATCACAAGAATGTTCCAGTATTGATAATCAATCAAATTTTAAATCAAAAGAAAAAAATGTTAAAAAATTCTACAAAGAAAAATGGGAAAAAAATAATGTGGTACGATTTTTTTTTTTTTTTTTTCTGATCCATTATTAATCAATCTTGGTATAGAGACGACAAGAAACGGTAGAGGGGCGGCAAGTGTGATAGTAATGTCCCTCTTATTGGTTAGGGGGTGTTCTATAGGGGTGTAGATTGACTAGATTACCCTTTCACCTTAAATCAACCAAAATCAAATCAATTTTTTTTTTAAACCTAATGAATCAAAAAAAATCAAATCGGTTTTTTTTATCTTCTTCTTCATCTTCTCTTCTCCTCCATCAACCGTAACCTCCATTAAAACTGAAAATTTCATCATCTTCGATTAATCGGCGATTTGAGAAATGTTTGGAAAAACCCAGTTAGGGTTTAGTTTATCGTGTTGGATTTAAGTTAATTTTGTATCAAAAATTAGGGTTTTGTATGAAGATTGAAATTGAAATTTCTGGGTTTATGCGAGTTACGGTTGATTTTAACTCAATTACGAACCGTAACTGCAGATTTTGATGTTAATACGGTTGGTAACAGTTCAATTACCAATCGTATGTTCTTATATCTGAGAATTTTCTTCAGTTACGGTTGGTATCGAGCATTTATGGTTGGTATCAAGCATTTAGTTACCAACCGTAACTGGTTTTACGATTGGATTTTCCCCAAAATTAACCAGTTACGGTTGGTATTCGATAACTTACGAACCATAACTAAGAGTTACGGTTGGTCACGAGCAAAATTGCAACCGTAAGTTCTTCTGAAAATTCAAAAGTTTTGATTTTGTTATGTACTTTAGATAATTTTGAGCGAGAAAAAGCTAATGGGAACTAATTTAGAAGTATCTTGGGTCACTGGAATCACTCATTTTGGTTGAGTGAATCAAAATCTAGGGTTTCACAAATATCACATAAGTTTTCTTTTTCTTCTCCTCTAAACTTTTTTTTTTTATAACTCTAAAAATCTGATTTTAGAGTTATAATAAGTGAAAATTAATTATCAACACTAATCTTGATTATCATTACTAATCTTGATTATTAACAATAAGGGCTAATTAGTCATTTCTAGATTTTTCTTTGATAAGGGGCACTTGAATTACCTTGTAATGACCTTTTTTTGTCTTATTAGGTTGCCGCCCCTCTACCATTTCTTGCCGCCCCTATACCAAGATTGTTATTAATATGCAGTACAATTATTATCCCAATGATAATCCATGATTATCGTGATAATCAGAGGTAGATAGTCCCCATCCTAACCACAGGTATTAGACTCCGGAGTCAGACAGACTTTGTCGATAATAGAGCAAATGCATTTAAGAGTCTTTTTTATAGAAAACATTAAAAACCTTGATTGTAATAGGGATTTTGTAATTAATGGTAAAGTTTGGGGTTTACTCTAATTAAGAGTCTCATAGTAGGAAGTAAACATTTGGAATCTAATTAGAAAGATAATCTTTCTTTTTCTGGTGAAATTTTAATTTTAGCAATTCAGTGAGAGGATAATGGTAGGACCTTTGTTTGTTGTTGGTAAACTTCCATTCTTCTTACTCGAAAGATTTAGCCACCAATATATTCAACTCAAGGACAAATATTTGTACGTTTTTTCTTCTTCTAGTCGTTTATCCCGGTGGGAATCCACAAAAATAGTGAAAATACATATGAGATGGTTATTCAATCCTCATTTTTTATCTAGCAGAATCACAATCATAACCAACAAGCTTTAAAAGAAAATCATAACCTAATCGTTTAATCAATCTACAAATGTTTTGATAGTTTTGACAAGTTTTATCATAGCTAAACTAGATTTTATTGCGAACACTCACAATCGTAATAAACCATAACAGAGAGGTAGTCAAATGAGAATTTCAAGGATATTCAAAGAGTTTTGATTTCAGTGACCCTCGGAGATCCTTTAGAAATCTAAAAATTTTAAGGGATCTTTTGAGAATATTTTAGAGAGTCGATGTGACTTACAGAGAAAAGAATAGTTGATTTTTAGAGAGCCATTGTGATTTATAGAGACCATATTTTTTATAATAGCAAATTCAAAACATATAAATTTTAAATTCCATGCAACTAAAACGTTTTGAGACAGTATTCCCTTATAATTATTACAAGCATTCACGCTCATGCCCTTTAACATTGCAAAAATATGTCTTTAAAAATAAGTTTCGAGATATAAGTTTGAGTGAGTTCAAGGAATCTTAATCCAGTAACATGGAGCATTAAGGAATTTAAAAGACTTAAAAAAAATCTTTATCGACTAACAAAGAAATCTTAAAATCTCTATTGACTTTCCGAAAATCCGTTTAGATTCGACATCCTATAGGATTTAATCCGATTTGTCATATCGGATTTATCTTAACCTTATCGGAACCGAACTAGGCCAATTCTATTTGGCTAAGTTCCGATCCGATAAGCTATCGGTTTCCAACCCCTTTTACAAAAGTTAATGGTGTAAGATACTCTTAAAAACCTTAGTTCATGTAAGCATAGCCTTCATGTTACGATATCACGGATTTTATCCAGGTTGCTTTGTTTCAAAACTAGTTTTACCACAATGGATTAATATCCAACATCCGATAGTCCTAAAAAATCCGGGTTTAATCCGACATATCTTGTTCTAATTTTACCTACCCTATCTAATCGGAATAGGTTGCTTCCGTTGGGTTAATATCCAACATCCGATAGCCTAAGGGTGTACTTGTAATTTCCTACCCCTAGGGTCAGATGTGGAGAGTAGCGTAGGGATGGGTCTTCACTTAAGTTTTTTTTTCTTCTCACGAATCTCACCTCTCTTCATTTTCTTCTCACTTAGTCAATTCCCTGCAACTACAATCTTCTTTTTACTTCTCTAATCTCTAATATTTTTGAACTCAACAGGCAAATGATGGCAAAATTGAGATAAATTTAGGGGTTTTGATTCTCAGTGGGTAATGAAGATGATGGAAGATATAAGAGATTGCAAATCTGAGAAGGGAAAATCAAATGAAGAGCATTAATTGGGAACTGATGTTGGCGCTGGTTGTGTTCAATTTCCTTGGTTTTAAGGGTTTGATATGAATTTGATCTTGGTGACAGTTTGAATTGGAGCTGGAATTGAAAGGGGATCTGAAATATTGAAGTAAGGGTTTGTGTATTCGACTCTCAAAGAGGAACATGAAGAAATTCATGGGATTATGAAGAATGGTTATTGATTATATTGATGAATGTTATTTGTGTGCGTTCTTGAATAGTTTTATTTGGATTTTTCACTTGAGAATTTGTGGATGGTTTTATGGATTTGATTGATTTGGATAAGGAATTGAAAAAATGGATTTTGAACACATACTAGGGCATCAACAAAAGTGTGATAAACATATGGCTGGGATGTTGCTGCTAGAAAGCTCTTCCCAGATTGAGATTTGCAGGCGACTCTTTCTTTTCGGATTTTATCGGATAAAATTCCGCTATCCGATAGCTTAACCTTAACCTTATCGATATGGAATTTTTGGATTCCGCCGGATATTATCGGATACCGGATATCCGATAATCCTAACCTTAACCTTATCAGTACTGCCAATATCCGGCGGATATTTATCCGTTGTCAGCCCTAGTAAGTCTGTAAAATCAGGATGGATAGTCAAGAATTGGTGGAGATATTATGAATATGATGATAGTGTAATGATCCTGAAAAATCTTGTAATTGTTCCCGATCTTTGTCATCGGCTATATTATGTATGGATCTGAGGTTATTCCTCTTTTATGAAAAAAAAAGAAGAAAAGATGGAGGAATCTGATGGTTGCTCTGCGAATATTAATGCATGTAGTAGAAGTTGAGAAGAATACAGACTTGAGAGCTCAAATGGTTAAGGGGTTTAGACATATGTTTGTGTTAGGACTTCAAGTACAATCCAAGAGAGTAAAGTTCAAGGAAGAACTGGTTGCTGCAATTGATTTTTGGCAGTGAATTTGAGTGTTTGTGAATATTAAGGATCGTTTTGGGTTGTGTATGATTTCATGTGGGCAGGGGAGGAGATAGAAAGGTATTAGAAATCAAGAGGGGAAACATGTCTGAAGCACCAGTTTCTTGCACGCAGGGTCCTCGTCGAAAAGCCTGGACTAAAGATAACAGTTAACCTATTAGAATTTATCGGAATAAAATCCGTTATCCGATAGCTTAACCTATCGGAATCAGATTTGATTTTTTGAATTCCGTATCGGATATCGGAATTCTGATAACAATTAACCAATCGAAATCGGATTGGTCAAAATCCGACGGAATTTCACCCGTTGACAACTCTACTATTGACTAACAACAAGTTTAAAAATTCCATCAATGTCCTTGAATTCCTAGTTCACTTACCCTTTGTGAATGAAATAGTAGGTTGCGATGTTTTTAGTTTGGGCCGAAACAATTTTTTTCCAATATAAAATGTTACATGCTGAGGAGAAAGTCCGGATGTTTTTCTTTTGGCTACATTTGAAGCAACATTGTGTTCCCTAAATTTTGTCCCCATAATGTATTGTCTAAATCCCTGATTAGAAAAGCCATGAACCCTTTTGGAAAGTTGTGTGTTCTCGCCGAATAATCATGAACAATTGGAAAAAGGCATCGGGGGAAAGATTTTGAAGAAAATGTTAGATGAGAAGTATTTTCAATAATAATTAACGGAGCAAAGTAGTAAAATCCTTAGGTGATTATATCAATGATGAGTTTAAAATTTATCAGCATCAAATAAACAATAACATTTTTCGGTTTGGGATTATACTTGAATTTATAAATAATAACATTTTTGGGTTACATTTGAATTATACTTGAATTCGAAACTCGTCAACATCGTATTCTTTATCGATCGTTAAAAATTTATCATATTTGCAGGCTACACAATCTTTGTAAGTTGCATCCTCTCTGTCCTCTCCTGCACAATATTTATTCGTATATAAATATAGGGGTATTCACACACCGTGTTATATGCGCGTCTGTCTCTGTCCTCTCCTTCACTCACTCTCCTCCTCCCTTTCTAAATATCATCACCGCCTCCTTCCTTCCTCTCTTCTATCCACAATAACCTCTTTCTCCTCTCCCAAATCTCCACCGCTCTCTTTCTCTCTGTTTCGTCTCAGAAGTTCTTTACTTTTCACAATTAGGTCAAGCTTGCATTGAACAAACTTTAAATCAAAATTCAACCTCAAAATTGCGTCCTTTCTCTTCCTTTTTCAACAAATTTTGAACAGGTAAACACAATCAAATCTTGTTAATCATTGCCCACTTTTTAATCGAGAAAAACTTGACCATTATCCAATTGGAAAGTGTTATTTTTCCTTAGAATATATTTCCTGCTCATCAAGTGTTTGATCTTATGCCCGTCGGAATTTTTAGAATTTCATATGTTCTTTTATTTCCTGGTATATTGAGATTCTCTGATACGAGATTGGTTTTTTTTTTTTTTTTTGATTAATTTTTCAGGAAGTGGGTGTTTTTATCTTCACAGAAGGAATTATAAAGGGGTTCTAATAAGAACCAATTTTCCATATTAACTCTGGCAGATTTTTTAACCATAACTTCTCACACCTTGAGGAAGGTGTGGGTTTCAAAAGGACCTTTCCTATCTCCATTGATTCCAACTTCATCCAGGTCTCTTCCAATTGATTACGGCTAATACTGCCTTTTTGCACTACCCACAAATGTGATTACTTGTTTCCATTATAACCAATCGATTGTAGCAATAGAATTTTAAGAAGAAAAAAGAAGGAATTTGTTGTTGTTTGCTGAGGATTTGAAGTAACCCCATTTTAGTAAAATGACCAAAATGAGTTGTTTCTCTGTACTGGTTGGGAGGAAGAAGAAATCAAGGGTGAGTAGTCATTGATCTGCCCTTCTCTTTGGAATTGTGCACATCTTTTTGTCATTGATTCTTGAAATATTTTTCTTATGATTTCTGTTTTTTCATCACAGGGAGAGGGAGTAACTTCAGACCCTGTTCAATACAAAAAGGAAGTAGGAACTTTGCAGTTGGTGAGATATCTTAACACTGATAGTTTGGTTTCAGCTTAACCTGTTTAAGCCATTCTGCTTGAATTATTTTAGTTTCATTATTGATCTGAATTTTTTAGCTTATAGAATTGTTGTTTTGATTTTTGCAGAGAGAGGGAGAGTATTCAGACCCTTTTCTACACAAGAAGGAACAAGGAACTCTGCAGTTAAAGTTGGTAAAGAATGCTAATGGATTTAGCTCTGCAAAGGTGATGAGCGATGAAAGTATAGTGGAACCGGAGGTAGCTTATGAAGGGAGTGATGAGGGTGATGAGGATTCACCGATGAAGAGGACTCTCTCTGATTTTGATCTCCCATCTCAAGTGGGTATCAAAGGAGAAGAGAACAACCTATCGATGAATAGAAGCACTGGTTCATCTAAGTCCACCAACGAGATGAATGACCCATTGGATACTGAATCGGATAGGGAAGCTGGAGTGTCAGTTGACAGATTGATGATTCAAAGTGGACATATTAGTGATCCTGGAATTGGTAGGGGTGAATTTTGGGCTACACCCACACTGAAACGTTCATGTTCAAATCTTGAAACCAGTAATATGCTCAGGAAAATAGCAGATCAATTGCCTCCTTCAAAATCTCACTCATTCGAGGATTTGCAGAATTTAACTTTAAGAATGAGAGAGGATGTCGAGGCTGGAAATCAAGGTAGCCCTTTGTCAGTGATGAGTCCTTGTAGTGCTGATAGAGTGATGTTGAAGAAACATTCGTCGAGCCAAGTACTTCCTTCAGGAAGCAGAAAACTTTGGTGGAAGCTTTTCCTTTGGAGCCATAGGAATATGTACAGATCCAGAACTATGAGAACAAAGTCACTGGCCATCAGCCAAAGCTCAAACCAGAAAGGAGGATATTGTTCTGATACCTTTGAACCAAAGTGGATCTCGGAGTCGGGCAAGTTAAAGGCACCAGTATCAGCCACCGAGGAATCCGTAATCAATAACAAGTTTCAGCAGTGGGGCGATTTTGATGGTAGATGTTCAGGCTTTTGCCACAGAATCAGTGGGTTGCTTTCTCTACAGAGTCATCCACCTTAACAAGAGTGAATGAGTGGGTGAACAATCTTGAAATTGAACCTACTCTGTTACTTGATGATAAAAAAGGAAGTTGTGAGGGGATTAGTTTCCCACCTTCACCAGAGGCTGGTGAAACATCGGCAAGAACTGCGATGACTCCCATTAATCCACGCTACAATCCTAATGTGTCAGAGGAGGTCTTGTATGCGAATAGTGTAATCCAATCTCTTAATTCTTCCTCAACTGTAGCTCACATATCTGCCATGAGTTTAAAAGTCATCCCGGCTATGTCACACTTCTCAAGTCTTCGATCCGTCAATCTATCCGGCAACTTCATAGGTATGAATCAGATCATTGTCTTTGACCGCACATTAATAGCTCTTGTTTTTTAATATAGAAACTTATATGATTCTTTTATGTGGCAGTTCGTATAACTCCTGGATCACTACCAAAGGGACTTCACACTCTCAATTTGTCAAGAAACAGAATTGTCGCAATAGAGGGCCTCAGAGAGCTTACCCGATTGCGCGTTCTCGACCTAAGTTACAATAAGATCTCCCGCATCGGCCATGGTACATTTTTGTTTGATTTCAATCTTGTCTGATTTTCTTGCCTCTATTCTTTTAGTTTTAAGATTCAAATTCCTCAAACTTAATTAACTTATCTTGTTTGGACTTTTCTTCTCCAGGTCTGTCTAACTGCACACTCATCAAAGAACTTTATCTAGCTGGAAATAAGATCAGCGATTTGGAAGGATTACACAGACTCTTGAAGCTGACAGTGCTGGACTTGAGCTTCAACAAGGTTACTACAGCAAAAGCTCTAGGCCAGCTTGTTGCAAATTACAACTCCCTTCTAGCTCTTAACCTTCTCGGTAACCCAATTCAGAGCAACATCGGGGATGACCAACTACGTAAAGTAATCTTAGGAATTCTTCCGCAGCTAGCATACTTGAACAGGCAATCTATTAAACCACAAAGAACGCGGGAAGTTGCAATGGATGGTTTGGCTAAAGCAGCTCTGGGGAACAACGAATGGAGTTCCAGGAGGAAACAATCAAAGAGGGCTGGCCAAACTGGATCATCTTCTCTTGGCAAACATAAGAGCAAAGTAGGTGGACAGAGGAACAAACACAGGTCAAAGACCAGCAACCATAATTTCTCCACTCAGTTGAAATTTTCATCATCTGCAGTTGCTTCATCTTCCAATTGAATATCTTTCCTATTTCGGTGAACTATGTTTTATGTTTATTCATGGGATTGTTTTGTTTTGTGAGATTTTGCAATATTTTGTTCAGTTTTGTGTTGTTTATTTTGATTGTCATCTTAGTGTGAAATGAATAAATCAGAATATGAAGGGCTCTCGTAATTTGAGAAGCTTTCAATTTAAGTTCCTCTTTCATGCTCGGCAGACAGTCCTGCTGTTATAATTTTTGAGTTAAGTTGGCATCTCATTTTTCTTATATATCCAGAAATATGGAGCCGCTAATGAGTGCTAAAGGATTTCAGCATTTCATTTTTCAAAATGACAAGTAAAAGCGCCACAAACAAGAATTTTGTCAAGGAGAAATTACCAACTTCCTAGCAATAGGAGGGTGAGAAGTGCGACCTTAGGTTCAGGAAGTACCAACTTCATGCGTAGGGAACCCACGGCGATTAGAAACTGCATTCTGAAGTCATTTTATGTTTGCTGACACAGTGCAACAGAGGATATCCTTAAATAACCCTTGCACGCTCGCTAGTATCTAGTCTAGTCTTCGCCCGTACCGCAGAAGGTTGTTACCAGTCGTAAAAGAATTCCAAGCAACCGTTCTCATTCTAACCAGTTGTTAGGTTGGTTATCTGTCCTAACAGTAGTCCAAATAACCGGCCTCTTATTAACCAGTTGTTTGAAGCTGTTGTTGCCTGGCACATAGATAAAGCACTTAATTTAGAATAGTGGAACACGTTAATCTAGTCATAGAATGATATCAATAGCCTGTTTTTTCTCTGTAAAAATAGAGAATCCAACAACTTGAAACTGAGCCTTGGTGAGTTGTGATGATTTGATTTGAAACGAAAGGCACAATACCTGTATTTTGTTGTAGGGTATGTAAGTGTACCGATAGATTATGATGGATGGAGGCATGGACCATCTCCATCCCATTGTATTATGAAAGAATGAATATGCCAAAAGTATCTTTTGTTAGCTAGTTTATAAGCCACACGAATTGATATAAATCCAGCAACGAGACGTATGATGTGATTGATTGATTTTGGTTTATAGGTTCTCAACAGATCACATGAAAGAATTAATGAGACAGCCCTACCACTCGCCACTGAATTGTCTCTACAAATTTTGTATCTTGATGGATGCAAAATTTGTTGGGTACACCAACTAATTTGACAACCAAATAATGATGACAAAAGCACACCAGTACTAGTTGTACAACAGTTGCTATGTCTAGCAATTATATACGTCTACCTAAAAGAACTTGCCCCAACCTCAAATCTTTTGGCAAGTCATGTGGCTTGTGTTTGATCCCCTACAGACTTTTATGATAGTGGAGTGGATGTTCCAATCGAACTATGACTAGCCGGGATATAATGCTTGTTAGCTGTTACAACCTTGAAGCTAACAGTGACCATTCCTTCAAATTTAAAATTAACCGCACAAGAATTAAGTACATCAATTCCATCTCATGCGCATTTAGATTTAGTACAGTACTGAGTGACAAATCCTAGATTTGCCCATCAGAGAACATTCTACACCAAATAGAATGATAGATCCCACGGATTAATTACTGAACAGAGAGACACCAAGTTACACAGCTCAGACAATTTATTTTTTGCCTGAATTTATCAAACAAAAATGTGCACAGGGCAACACCAACCGCATCCTTATCCATTTGAGTCCATATCCTTAGGCTTAATGTATTTTCTGATCTAAAGGAGCTCTGACAGATCCTATACCTGATACTACTGACAAAAAGAAAAGATAAAGTCACGTTTAAATGTCTGACATGAATCAGTACTTTTGTTATAAGGTAATTACTGGGCGGGCAGTAACATCTAAACTTTACATTTTTGGATGAACATTAAGATGGAATGAAGTGGCAAGCATGCACTCATCTTGGGGTTCTTCATGCTTCAGAGTGATCTAATTTTTCGGCTGTCTAGCAGTAACATCATCCTAACTCTCCTCATTATATCGATCCACACTGTAAGAAAGACCCTTATAAACATATACTGTATGCAATCAAAAAGATGGACAAGAGGATAAGCGCTGTGTTCTACCAGCTGTTGATGTGATTCTGAAGGAGCCCAGCAAGTGTGAAGAAAGAACAACATCATAGCTATAAAATGGAACTGTAGATATTGCCATAAGATTGCTAGCAAACTGGGGACGACACAAGGAATTTGCAGGTGCTTGCTCACCGAAGAGAAGTGATAGACCAATTGAGAATAGAGCACTGAGACCATTCACGCTCTTGCAATCAATAAAGCAAAGACAATTACGCCTTCAAAAACCATCGCTGCAGAAAGAAGCTTGAACATTATTGACAGATATGAAAAGGGACATTATGCAATCGAGTAAACTCCAGCTAGTATTCCAAGTACTCAACAAATGATTGTAAATCCCACAAAACATCATATCGACATTACTCACAACTTAAGTAAGCCACTACAACCGAAGTGTGTGGCGAAAATGCTTTATGGCCCCCAATAAATGGACACCATATTGACACCATGATGTGACGATGATGCGGCTCCTAAAATGTTGGGGGTTTTCTTTGTTCAAATGTGTAGAACGACTCCTAATTAGTTTCTATTTGTTCTATTGAAATAATTAGAACAAATGGTGAGATGGTAACCAATGAAACCCCCCAATATTTCTTGGATCACATCGTCGACAGATGATACATGTGTATCTTCCTCTCTCCGGGAACTAGTGATCCTCAAGAAGGATTGAGGATAGAATTATAATTTAAAGAAGGAATACTGATTTTTAGGCAGTATTCTTAGATAAGGAATATACATATACAAGGTAATATTCTTAGATAAGGAAATATACCTAGGAAGAGAATATTTCCTAGACAATGTAATATTTCTAGATATGGAAATATATACTTAGAAAAGGAATTATTCCTAGATAAGGAATATTTTTAGAACAAGGTAATATTCCTAGAAAAGGAAATATACCTAAAAAAGGAATTACTCCTAGATAAGGAAATAGATTCCTAGAAGGTTTGGGAAACCGTTAAATCTATAAATAGAGATGTTTAGCTCATAGCTAAGACATCTAGAGTGTGGTCTGTGATACAGACACACCTAGACCAGATAGGGAGGTTTGTGAGAGAAATCACCCAGAGATAAGTTTGTGAGGCAATTAATTATTGTAAAAGCAAGCTTAGAAAATATTTTAAGGTTATTAACCTAGAGAGATTGTGAGCGTAACAAAGAGAGAAATGTAATAGTTTTCTTGTTCATAATCTAGAGAAGATATATTTCTTCGAATTACTTATTTGTGTTATGTTTTCTAGTTTTCGTCTATTATTATTTTGAATTCCGCCTCTATAATAATAGTCACCAAGGTACAGAGATCAATACGTATCAAGTTGGTATCAGAGCAAGGTTCGTTCTTTTAGGGAAGATTCCTGTGGTTTATGGTTTTCACTAGGTCTCTCTACGTAAAACTTGGTGAGGTGCTCGAGAAGCTAGAAGACGTTAGGAGTACAAGGGAATGAAAGATGGGAAAGTCAGTTAATGATCCTAAGCATAGCGAACCACAAACTATGGAAGAAAAGGTGGCTGAGCTACAAACAGACACGCACTCGGTTCAAGTTACCCTTAAAGAATTGACTGAAGGTATTCATTCTCATACACCCAAGCGGAAGGCGAAGAAAAAGACTACGTCTCCATCTGGTGTTTTTGAAGAAGAAGAAGAAGAAGAAGAACCGCTCAAAGAAGATTGCATCATGGAACGAAGAGTGACTAAGACAAGACGAAGAGATATGGAAGCTTTTCAAATTAGACGTCAAGGTCCAATTTCCAGCAAAGAGAGATGGTTCAGCAGGGTCAAAAGGAACCCTCGAGTTCCCTAACCTCCAAATATAATTTTCACATGAGTTCAAGTTCTTGAGTGGGGGCGCATGATACATGTGTATCTTCCTCTCTCCGGGAACTAATGATCCTCAAGAAGGATTGAGGATGTAATTGTAATTTATGAGGGATTACTGATTTTAGGCAGTATTCTTAGATAAGGAAATATTTCCTAGACAAGATAATATTCCTAGATAAGGAAATATACCTAGAAAAGGAATTATTCTTAAGACAAGATATTATTCCTAGATAAGGAAATATCTAGAAAATGAATTATTCCTAGATAAAGAATTAGATTCCTAGAAGGTTTGGGAAACCGTTAAACCTATAGCTCATAGCTAAGACATCTAGAGTGTGGTTTGTAATACAAACACACCTAGACCAAAGAGAAGTTTGTGAGGCAATATTAATTATTGTAAAAGCAAGCTTAGCAAAACAGTTTAAGGTTAATCCACTGTTTAGAGAAGATTGTGAGCGTAACAAAGAGAGAATTGTAATCGTTTTCTTGTTCATAATCTAGAGAAGATATTTTCTTCGAATTACTACTTGTGTTCCGTTTTCTAAGTTTCTTGTCTATTATTATTCTGAATTCCGCCTCTATAATAATAGTCACCAAGGTACAGAGATCAACACGTATCAAGTTGGTATCAGAGGAAAGTTCGTTCTTTAAGGGAAGATTCCTGTGGTTTATGGTCTTCACTAAATCTCTCTACAAACAGCTTGGTGAGTTACTCGAGAAGCAAGAAAACGTTTAAAGAACAAGAGAACCAAAGATGGGAAAGTCAGTTGATGATCCTAAGCAAAGCGAACCACAAACTACGAAAGAGAAGGTGGTTGCGCTACAACAGAAAATATTATACACCCTTTGAGAGAAGAAAAAGACTACGTTTTCATCTGGTGTTTTTGAAGAAAAGAACGAGAACGAAGAAGAACCACTCGAAGAAGATTGCATTATGGAGCAAATAGTGACTAAGACAAGACGAGGAGATATGGACGTTTTTCAAATTAAACGTCAAGGTCAAGTTTCCAGCAAAGATAGATGGTTCAGCAAGGTGAAAGGAACCCTCGAGTTCCCTAACTTCCAAATCTAACTTTCACAGGAGTTCAAGTTATTGAGTGGGGGCGCATGATACATGTGTATCTTCCTCTCTCCGAGAACTAGTGATCCTCAAGAAGGATTGAGGATAGAATTATAATTTAAAGAAGGAATACTGATTTTTAGGCAGTATTCTTAGATAAGGAATATACATATACAAGGTAATATTCTTAGATAAGGAAATATACCTAGGAAGAGAATATTTCCTAGACAATGTAATATTTCTAGATATGGAAATATATACTTAGAAAAGGAATTATTCCTAGATAAGGAATATTTTTAGAACAAGGTAATATTCCTAGAAAAGGAAATATACCTAAAAAAGGAATTACTCCTAGATAAGAAATAGATTCCTAGAAGGTTTGGGAAACCGTTAAATCTATAAATAGAGATGTTTAGCTCATAGCTAAGACATCTAGAGTGTGGTTTGTAATACAAACACACCTAGACCAAAGGGAGGTTTGTGAGAGAAATCACCCGATAAGTTTGTGAGGCAATTAATTATTGTAAAAGCAAGCTTAGAAAATATTTTAAGGTTATTCACCTAGAGAGATTGTGAGCGTAACAAAGAGAGAAATGTAATAGTTTTCTTGTTCATAATCTAGAGAAGATATATTTCTTCGAATTACTTATTTGTGTTATGTTTTCTAGTTTTCGTCTATTATTATTTTGAATTCCGCCTCTATAATAATAGTCACCAAGGTACAGAGATCAATACGTATCAAGTTGGTATCAGAGCAAGGTTCGTTCTTTTAGGGAAGATTCCTGTGGTTTATGGTTTTCACTAGGTCTCTCTACGTAAAACTTGGTGAGGTGCTCGAGAAGCTAGAATACGTTTAGGAGAACAAGAGAATGAAAGATGGGAAAGTCAGTTAATGATCCTAAGCATAGCGAACCACAAACTATGGAAGAAAAGGTGGCTGAGCTACAAACAGACACGCACTCGGTTCAAGTTACCCTTAAAGAATTGACTGAAGGTATTCATTCTCATACACCCAAGCGGAAGAAAAAAAGACTACGTCTCCATCTGGTGTTTTTGAAGAAGAAGAAGAAGAAGAAGAACCGCTCAAAGAAGATTGCATCATGGAACGAAGAGTGACTAAGACAAGACGAAGAGATATGGAAGCTTTTCAAATTAGACGTCAAGGTCCAATTTCCAGCAAAGAGAGATGGTTCAGCAGGGTCAAAAGGAACCCTCGAGTTCCCTAACCTCCAAATATAATTTTCACAGGAGTTCAAGTTCTTGAGTGGGGGCGCATGATACATGTGTATCTTCCTCTCTCCGGGAACTAATGATCCTCAAGAAGGATTGAGGATGTAATTGTAATTTATGAGGGATTACTGATTTTAGGCAGTATTCTTAGATAAGGAAATATTTCCTAGACAAGATAATATTCCTAGATAAGGAAATATACCTAGAAAAGGAATTATTCTTAAGACAAGATATTATTCCTAGATAAGGAAATATCTAGAAAATGAATTATTCCTAGATAAAGAATTAGATTCCTAGAAGGTTTGGGAAACCGTTAAACCTATAGCTCATAGCTAAGAACAAGGTAATATTCCTAGAAAAGGAAATATACCTAAAAAAGGAATTACTCCTAGATAAGGAAATAGATTCCTAGAAGGTTTGGGAAACCGTTAAATCTATAAATAGAGATGTTTAGCTCATAGCTAAGACATCTAGAGTGTGGTCTGTGATACAGACACACCTAGACCAGATAGGGAGGTTTGTGAGAGAAATCACCCAGAGATAAGTTTGTGAGGCAATTAATTATTGTAAAAGCAAGCTTAGAAAATATTTTAAGGTTATTAACCTAGAGAGATTGTGAGCGTAACAAAGAGAGAATTGTAATAGTTTTCTTGTTCATAATCTAGAGAAGATATATTTCTTCGAATTACTTATTTGTGTTATGTTTTCTAGTTTTCGTCTATTATTATTTTGAATTCCGCCTCTATAATAATAGTCACCAAGGTACAAAGATCAATACGTATCAACAGATCATGGTGTTCATATTTTAGGAAGCATCCTTCGGCTCACAACTCGAATAAGCCGCTACAATAAAGGTGTGTGATACATAAGCTAATAACCATGTTTTAGGAAGCATCCTTCGGCTCACAACTCGAATAAGCCGCTACAATAAAGGTGTGTGATACATAAGCTAATAACCATGTCGACCAAAAGGACTTTCATCTTTCCAACGTCTTAAAATTTAATATAGCATGTTTCGACGAGTTTTGAAGTCTTGTCATCGACCTTCCCATGTTTGTATGAGTAGATGACACCTCGTTTACCCTGACCAAGGACATCTGTTGTTATAACTGCGTAAAGTTCTGGTGCAATGGGGTCTTTATAGAAGTCAATATTTCAGTTGCTTCGTCAGAAGCCGATCCACTAAAATGCGAAGGCTTCATAACGAAGGCAATAACACAAAATGGGAGCATCGTTATCACTAGCAAACTAAAGTCTCCAATAAGAGTATTGCTGCTGTGAAACTCGGAAAGGAAAACTACAGGTTGCTACCAAAGTATTTCCATTGCATGAAAGTCTACATGATTTCACAGTTCACATGATTTCGTAGGGAAAAACTGATAGACGACATAGTAAATTATTTTATAGAACTAGTCAAATAGGAAATTCACATATATTTGAATTCCTGTACCTGAGAAAATATTACAAACCTAATATCTTAGAAATATTTATAACCACCTGTGTATATTGACACAAGATCAGTGAGAACTTATGCATTCTGTCATGAATCTTGTGTCTTTATACACATGTGATTACAGTTAACTCCTAGATATTTGGAGCTAAAGTTTGTCTATAGAACAGAAACTCTAGTTCCACAAATCAGAACTACAAATACATTACATTTGAATTCTCTACCGACCTAACCAAATGACTATGCCATCTATCACAAACTAATGCATGAAAGTCAAACTTCAATCAAAATTCATAGAGCAAAATCAAAAGAAACATTGCTTCAAAATGAACATCACAATGACTGGTCGATATGGCAGGTTCTGTGGTGTTGCAAAAATCGAGTGTGTCATCTTGATCCCATTCTTATTGGGATTGGAAACAGTTTTCGGTTGTTGCTCATACAAGCATGTCTGAATAAAGAATGATTTTCTAAGCTTACACAGTTGAATTTGCAGTAGTGCGCATCGGAAACATATAACAAAAGACTGAAGAAAACCAAGAATACTTTATTAAGCCTTCTTTTATCACAGGGTCACTGTTACCACTTTTCATCCCATTTCATATACTATAAACATACTACCAAGTCTCACAGCAGTATGCACCCGCAAATCATCACTTTCAATGTCTAACAAAAACTCAAAATTGTGCGAATACAACCAAAATCAGTAACAGGATATAGAACGCCAAATTTAAGATTACATACCTGACCAACTTAAGCCCAACCCATTGTCGGTTCACTTAATCTCGTTTCCAACAACGCGCATACGGGAAATGAAAATTCCACTTGCCATTAGCCAACACTGTATCTATCTGCTTTCATTAACCAGAACCAAATTTAAAAATTTGATCCATGACATACGATAAATCTTCAATATTAAAACCACCTCCATATCTTTCATGTGTGACCATAATGATAGCTTTTATTACCATAAACTAAATCCTCAACCTGCCCTCACTAATTGAATACTCACCTTCAGATCAAAAGAAAGAGCACCCAGACATTAATTCATTCTCGATTCTAAATATCATCCCCAGTTACTTTGTTTTGAGCATATCTATATAACTTTTCATTGAAAACCACTTGTGGATCTTTGTTGATCAAAACCCCGTCATCATCATAACCATCTTTCAAGAAAACAACCCAATTCATCTCCGTACCCGCAAGATAAAACGCTTTCGGCTGCTTCTTCAGCATCTCATAAGTATGTTTAGTAAGAGACAATTCCTCCTTAAACTCAACAATATGATGAATTGAAGCTTTCTTCTCTAGTGTCAAGTTCAAAAACTCATGTATAACACCAACTCTATATTTCTCAGCTTCTAAAGACCATAGTTTCAACTCCTTCCCATCCGAATATGGTGAAACAAGCGGAAGCGTATTCAACATATTCAACTTCCATTCATCACCCTCATCCAAGTCCAAATTTTTCACATTTTTCACAGGAAATTTAAAAGTTTTCTTTACTTTATCTTCATCCAACATGTATTCCCTTTCTAATTCACTAACAGCTAACGACGAATCCCATTTAACTAATTCAAGAATTCTTTTCCCATCCTCTTCAACAACAATTCTAAAATAATCACTATACTTATCAACTCTATCTCTAAAATCTTCAGGAATACCAAATAATAATCTACAATGATAAATCTTACTTAATGGGATTCTTTTATCAGCTGAAATCATTAGCAACTTAATTACTTTAATAACCCTATCTTTTTCCATTAAATCCATAATTCTTTTCTCTTCATCAATCAAATCTTCCATTAAATCAGTAAACCCAAACCAAATTTTATTATCAACGTGTCTATAAATTTCATAAAGTAAAGGATGCTTATCAATTGATTTATTAACTTTTCTACCCCTAGGAAACCCTAGTTCACGATAAAGTTTACCTGCATCATCCAGACGAATAATGTGCTGTGGCTGCTTAGATAGATATTCTTTACTTCGGGTTAAGAACCGAAAATTAATATCTCTTTGAACGATTTGTTCGAAATGTTGGATTTGGTGTGATTCATGTTGGACTGGTTTAGTTCTAGGTGTGTCTTTTTTCTTTCTTTTCTTCTTAAATGGTGATTTTGTTCGGAGAAATGAAGTTGAGAATGGTGAAGATTGATAGTTGTAATTAGGATTTGTGAGGTTTTGAATAGAGGAATTATTAGGATAATGGTTTGAGAAGGAAGAGATTAGGGTTTTTAGTAAGGACGAGAATTTGTTTTTGGTTGCCATGGATGGAGGATACAGTTTAAACGAGGTTTTGAATACTTGACTTGACTGATCTATTTCAAGGAGAGAAAATACATTGTCGGACGGAATAACCGACAAGTGGAATAGAAGAAGCAGAAAAAATAAAAGTTAGTTGAAAAAATTCCGACCTACCGGATTCGAACCAGTGACCTAAGGATGGCTATCAGGATATTTCCTACTACAGTCCTCCGCTCTACCAACTGAGCTAA
Source organism: Papaver armeniacum (assembly GCA_023531295.1). Lineage (NCBI taxonomy): Eukaryota > Viridiplantae > Streptophyta > Magnoliopsida > Ranunculales > Papaveraceae > Papaver > Papaver armeniacum. Next base: position 57,784 of record JAJJWW010010085.1, on the reverse strand, counting down.
GGTCGGCTTGTGGTTGATTTTATATCTAAATGTATATAACTACAGATTTGGGATTTTTTTTTTATTAAGATTTTGGAAATTTGAAAAGTGGAGTTTCGCGTGAGGTTTGGCCCCGCTTAAGTATCAAACTTTTCTTTCAACCATGTAAACTTCTCTGAGGCTAACTCCTATGGCCTTCTAATCTAGCAGCTAGATTAGCAATTCACGTCAGCTAAGGCAACCTCCTAACTCCTATGGTATGGCTAATCTAGCAGCTAGATTAGCAGTCCACGTCATCTGGGACCATTGTGCAGCGCTGTTTAGTTCAGCATTTTAAATTTCAGCCGTCAAATCAAATTTTGTGATTTTTGTGATCTGTGTGATTTTTGTGAGTTTTGTGAGCGCTGAACCATTCAGCGTTGGGACCACTTTTTGAGCGCTGAACCATTCAGCACTTTAAATTTTTGTCGTCATATCAAATTTTGTGATTTTTGTGATCCGTGTGATTTTTTTGAGTTTTTTGAGCGCTGAACCATTCAGCGTTGGGATCACTTTTTGAGCGCTGAATCATTCAGCGTTTCAATCTCGCTGCTAGTTGGACTGCGAGCATTTGCAAGGAGAGAGAAGTAGTGTTAACTTTTTCTCACACTATTTTTTTGATTTGCAACACTTTTTGGCCAATCTAGCAGCTCAATCCATCTCCTTAGAGCTGCTAGATTGGCCCATAGGGGTTAGCCTTAGAGCATCTCCAATAGAGGGTGATTATTTTTGTTTTTCATGACATGTAGGATTTTAGACCCCCAATTAACATAAATCCATCTCCAGTGTTGGATCCTACAAACTAGGAGGGATGGGAAAATAAATAAGAAGGTGTTAAAGAAAGTCTTATTTACACCTTCGCTTGCACCTCCACGTCATATTTTCAATTATTTTATTCTTTTTAGAAATTAGTTAAAGTAAAAATAAACGGTTAAGATCTTATCATATAAAATATTATAAGGATTAAACCCTTCACTATTGGAGATAATTTTTTTACTGTGGAGTCCTATATTTACTATATGTGTAAAATTTCCTAAATAAAAGTCTTAAAAGGACTTCCACATAGGATTTTTTACACCCACTATTGGAGATGCTCTTAATTTTTATAGAAAAGGCCACCACCTCTAATTTTTATTAATATGAAAATTAGATTACAATTTGAACGATCATATCAGAAAAACATACAAAATACAACATTTACATGATTTGAAATTTAAAAAACTGAATAATAAATTAAATATTGTAAACTTTTATTCTGATAAGGAATTTGATGTCTTTTTAATAGCGTCAGACCATATTGCATCATAGAAATCTAATGCTTTCTTAATAAGGAAGTGATATGCCCAAGTTCATGTGATCAATTATGGCATTTGCTTATCTTCTCTACAAATAAATTGATCAATAATTCTCTGAACTGAATCGCCCTTAACGATGTGAATGTCAGTTGCGTAACACCATCAAAAGATGTTAATGAGACTATGATAAATCACTCTAAGAGTGTATAGAAAAGGAAAATGATAATTATTTGCCATATCGGTTGAAAATAAAAGAGATATCTAAAAGCAATTGCTACAATGCAATTATGTTTTATTTAAGTATATATTTATATATAATATATATTATTCGACCCGAATCTTAACTTAAATCAAGATTCGGGTAGAAAAATGAAAGGGATATGAAGGAAACCAATAAAGAAGATGAAGACAACCGCATATTATGAAGATGATTGTTAGGATATAATTGTTTTGTAAAAAAGAGATATTCCAAAGCATTTTTTAAGTGAGAGGATGTACTAGATATTAATCCCCGACTTCTCTTTAACCATTATTTGTATGATATATTCACAGGAATCAATGGTGTCAGTTATCCGCTTCTGCTTTTATATGAGAAGACTTGAAAGAAATTACACTATATGTGTCTGTATTAATATTTGGAAATGTTGCTTAGCGAGCAGGTGATTTTCGAATTGTTGAAATAACACTTTCAATTATTTCAAACATATTCATATGTCTTTACGTGGAGCAGTTTTATTGAGACGATGTAATAACTTGGGAATGCGACAAATTTGATCTCCAACTGTGACATACTAGAAAATATTTCCTTCCAAAGGGTTGGGTTACGTTCTGCTTAGAAAGCTCTGACTTTCTGATACACCGCCTAATTACCATCCAGCACTAACACACGATAACAAGAATAAGTCTTCAACTGGTCCTTAGTGTTGAAACATAATCCCAAAACATTGATAGGCTTGCTAAGAATTCAAATCCAAAGCAAACCCAAAATTCCTACTCAAATTAGAATTCAAAATCACTTGAATTCTCTTTCGCACTTCGTACTCAAGTTCCATATTTGCAATAATAGGAATTAAAAGAAAGAACTAACAGATGCCCCAAATCGATTATTTTAATATTTTTTTATAGAGCTTACTAAACGAAAATGATATGCAATTTATGTTTACCTAGATTTCTGAATAAAAACTGAGCATAGAAAAAGGAAAAGAAAAATTCACTCCCTTTCATTTTTATATTTATCTTACAAAAATATAACATGTGTGCATCATGCATGTAAGCATATTTAGGCACCAGGGATTTTGATTAGGACAAACTCCTTTTTTAGAAACTATTATATACATTAAGGCACCCAAAATTGTTAAACGCATAGGAACAGGTTCAGTTAAACCTGTAAAATTTTTATGAGCCTTACACCATCAACCTCTTAAACATAACTTCATCCCAAAGTTCAAAATAAGAACCAAAAGTAAATTGTGATACTTTTTCCATAGTGTATGCTCAAATATGGGGCATTACTTCATCTCAAGCTTGTGTTGCGCGTTATTAAGGGCATGTTGTTCCAGGATTAAAATTGCACCATCATGGTGATTCACGCCAGTGGGAGGCTGGATAAGTGCGATGTTTCACCATCATGATGCTTCATGCCGGTAGCAGGCCATCCAAGAGCGATATTGCACCACCATGAAGCAATGTTCAAGTTAGTCATCGGGCCAGAACTGAAATTGCACCACCATGGTGCATTACTCAAGGGTGCATGGCATAATGTCCATAAATAGTGAAGCAAGCATGTCAAAATGCTTCCCAACTTTAATTTGTAGAAATGTCGATAATACATATTTAGGGAGGGGTAGTTGGTTAAAGGTGCATTGAGAAGGGATGCACCAATAACTTCAAAGCTTAGACAGTAAAGCCTATATGATGCAAAAGCATCATTATGGCGCGTTTCTTGCTCGAGAGAGCTTCATGATGTTTAGGAATCATCGTTGTGAAACTAAGAATGCACCACCATCTTACAAACCGACGGAAAGGCCAATGATGCGCAGCATTTGCAAAAAGATCATTTGTCCCATACAGACTAGGCTTTCCTTGGCTTTGGCCTTGCAACATGAGCCGGATTTAGTTACTTGTCCCGACGATAATGAACTATGGTTAGTGCTTGATCCATTCGATCCACATAGGAGGGTACGTAGGAAGCCGCAATGAGTTACAACTTTAGCGGTCCAACACTTTGTCGCTCATATCATCTAATTGCGAGGTGATTAAGATATTATGGTCACTCATATCGTCTGGCTCAGCGATATTTTGGTAACTCATATCATCTGGCTCGGCAATAAGATGCAAGAGATGATTGTTGCCACACTTGATGTGGCAAGTTGCAGTCCGTTCCTTGGATACGCATACTTCCTATCAAGGTATATGACGTAGGCATGCACCAATTTTGAATTGGGCATAACTAGGAAAGGAAGCTAAATCGGCATGCAAGTTGGGTGAGATTTCATAAACTACTTGCATCACAAGGAGAATGTGATACAAGTATGCCGTGTGTCATTTTTGCAACAAATTATTTTAAATATTTCTGAAAAAGCGAGGGTACCCAAATATACCTCAAGCTAAAACTTTTCCTACCTATAAGTCCTTTCTTCGAAACTGATTGTCTATGGACTGAGTCGAGACAATGCAACTAATCGGTTCACACTTCGTGTGATCGTCTATGGATACGAAATCGAGACAATACAACAACGAAGTATGTTTACTTGATAAGAGGTTCGGACTTAACCAAACACAATAGGATTTACTATCAAGTAAATAGGAATATAACGTTTGTGTAATTTACTTTAAATTATAATAACTGTTGATGGGTGAAAACTACTCCTGCAGAATTTGGTAATTTGGGGTGTGGATGCGGAATGAATCTAAACCTTCAACAAATGCAATCACGCGGTGAGTGCTTGTAGATTCGAGAGATCAATGCATGCAACTCCGGCCTAAACCAAGAAATGGCCGTTCCAGACTTGTTTCGGTCACAAAGTGAAGGAGATGGGGTTGATCTTAGGGAGGGAAGCGAAGAAGGTGTTGAGATTGTGAAGGTGTTGGCTTGCTTATGACTTGTAACAGAAGGATGAGCAAGCTTACGGTTGATGCAAGCAGGCTCTGAGTGTTTGAATACGATTTTTTGTATTAACACTTGGTTTCTGTCGTCTGAACTTGTGTTGTTCTCCCTTATTCCTTGTTGTTGGAAAATAGGGCGGAGAACCTATTTATACAAGTCATTGAGCCTCATTCACGTTTCTCGTGGGAAGTGGAGGTAGTGGAATGATGGAGTAGTGGAGTTGTGTGTCGGTAACACACGACCCGTCTTGCCCACATTTCTGTTCATCTCTAACCGTCCATGACTTCCTAACACGTTCTTGTGATGGCGCGTTGCACGCCGTACGCCGTAAACCGCCGCACCAATACCCGCATGTATCCCCCGGCCAGGACATGATTGATGTCCTGGAATGTGGATCGTGGATCCACGAAAGATAGCATGTAATGCAATTGAATAATCGCGTTATTGGAAAGTCGATACTTGTGAAGTATCGTGTGTATTTTATGCACGTCTCGCATTACGGTGTGGTAAAGTGATGGGTAATGACTCCTCACTAACCAAATAACTCTGACCGTGGTTGTATAACCAAGTCTGGTGAAGTCGGACGGATGAGATGATGTTTGAGACACTCATCTGCGACCGTTGATGAAATTAGGGTTTTAAAAGAGGTGCGCAAGCATCACTCTTGACTTGGTCGAAACCAAGCATGGGAAGGGTTTTGAAGAGGACCGACCGGGCATGTGTGTAGACAACACACCGGTGTGCACGTCCATACTTCACTTTCCCAAGAAGGCGCGATCTAAGCCACTCAATTCGACCTGTAAAGTTGAGTGGTTGAGATCGATTTGCGATAGGAGTTTGATGCCAGCAAGGAGTCGCGCACCATACCCTTTTCCCAGCGTGTTTTCCAAGATGACCCGACTTGGTCGGTCTTGGCCGGTTGGTTTGGCGTGAAGATGGTAGGCTGATGTTCACGCCCATGTCTCACCGTCCCATGAAAACGTGATCTAAGCCACCCAATTCGTCCGGTGAAGTTGAGTGGTCGAGATCGATTTGCAATTTGGGAAGTGTATCCACGCATGTTTGAGCGGGCGTTTGGATTGGCCGGGCGTGATATGCCTTGGCCGACCGCATGAAGAGGTAGATGGGCCCACGGTGGTCATGCTTTGGTATGACCGACCGCTAATCTAATCAGGACCCTCCATTCGTCCGGAGAAGATGGACGCGCGTGATGGCTTGAACCCCAATTTTTGGCTTTCAAAGCCGCGCGACCATGCTATTTCAAAGTGACGAATGTGTTGTAACCAACCATGGTTGGTTTTGACCGATTGGTCAAGTGTGTAGGCGGTCACATGGTGATTGTGTCGACATGCTCCGGGCCCTTTGAGTTCTGCATCTACACCCTCCATCTATACCGCGAAGATGGATGGTTGAGACCGTTTTTTGCGGCACATATAATATGCCGCAAACCCTAATTTAGGGTTTTCCGCCCATAATGCTTGGTATGGACGGTTTCTTGGCAAGCAAAGGCCAATGGTCGACCATGCGGGGTCGGGCCGTGTGTATTCCATACCCGCTATGGTGATGGAATTGATCCGTGGTCATCCAATCATGCTTGTGGAGTTGGATGATCATGATCGATCATATCCGAGACCGATACAGATCAAGTCCGGATGCTCAATCGGGCTAGTATAACACACCGAGAGGGCTCGGGCTAGTATAACACACCGAGAATCAGCACATGCGGGTATTTCGTACATGGTTTCATTATAGTGCTTGGAGGTTCGTGTTACTCGTAAGAGTAACACTCGGTCGTCATGCCACACCGATAATGAGTACAGAAATACAAGGGCGATATGAAATTCATAGGAAGGGATTGTTGCTACATGCTCCAACCTGGAGGAATTTCATGTATTCACAGAATGGGATTATTGCTACATGCTCCATTCTTGGTGAATTAAGTGAGGAGTATCCGTCACTTATAAACGGCTTTATCTTTTACAAGATGTCAGCGCATGATTTTCTGGTTACTTACAAATTTAACCTTAAATGAAAATCCACCATCAACAATAACAAACAATTATAATTGCGGAAAATAAAAGTAAATGACACAGCAAGATTTTGTTAACGAGGAAACCGCAAATGCAGAAAAACCCCGGGACCTTGTCCAGAATTGAATACTCTCAGGATTAAGCCGCTAAACAAAATTAAACCAACTTCGTATAGTTGAGACCAAGCAACTAAACCTATAGTTCACCTAGTTCCGTATGTATTCCCACGCCTCCAACTTATGAATAAGTCACGTACTTGGAACAATTCCTTTGGTTCGTATTCCAAATAGTAAATGAACAACAAATCTGTTTGGTAGCAACTCTCTTCAACCAAGTGATGTGAGTTTGACAAAGGCTCTTCTATTTATCTCAATAAACTCCTCCGTCAGGTTCTTAGATATATCTTATTCTCAACTACCAAAGGTAATTGTTAAGATTTTGCAATCAATACTTTTAATCACAAAGAATTGTATTGATGCCGATCTACGCAATTAATCAATCCAATCTACCACAAGGATAAACCGATTATAGTTGGATCCTCTATACCGAAACAAGTATTGTGCACACCAAAGATTATGAACCCCAAATCACAAATCTTCAATATCTTCTTAGATCTTCAATAAACTCCTGCACACAACAACTTAAATCTCTTGTGATCAATCACTGATGTGATTTTGAAGTTATTTGTAAAGTGGTAAGAAAAGTATCGTTCACTCAGACTTGTGAAGATTTTGTTTTAGACTTAAATTAAAATAGAAACTCAAATAAAGTCGATTTCAAGATTGTTGAGAGAACTGAGACTATGGATTCCACCATTAACCAATTATCAGTGATTCAATCTAATTAATATTCATGCAATTATTTTCGTTTTAAAGTGATTCTAATATGTTGCAAAGATAGATTTTCAAAGTAACAATTGTATATCCGAAGCATAGAACATCAAGAACCCTAGGCTAAGCATGCTCTATTAAAAGAAATCACAAATGTTCAATTATTAATCCATAAAACAATTTTTATTCAAGGCAAATAATCATAAAAGAATTTGCAAAAATCATTAAAAATAGATGTTACCACATAATAATTGGAAAAATGGCTTCCTCCGTCGCCTCAGCAATGGGGTTTAGCTCCTCATATTATCCACGTGCTCAGAATAGGTGTTCATAGCTCAAAAGGGTCAAAAACAAGAGAAAACTAACAAAGCGGCGAGTTTGTAACAGATATAATTATTACAGAACTCACTGTTACAGATCTTACTGTTACAAACAAAACCTAACAGAGATATTTGCTGGTAAACTGTTACACATTCAAAGGCAAAGGTGACGGTTTTTCTGGCCTTCTTCTTCCTCTCGACTGTGTTTTCTCTGCAACTTTAGCTTCTTCTCTGTTGATAATGGAAATGTCTCTGCTACTCTCTGCAACTACCCCAAAGTCCCGATTACCCCAAAGTCCCCAACCCTTATATAGCCAGCAGACCCAAAATCTCTCGAGTTAATCCACAAATATTCTCGTTTTTCTTTAAGCAAAAGTCTCGGCCTTTCTTCTTTTATCCCGATCTTCTTACATGTCAAATCTTTCCTAGTTAGAAGAATCGAACTCCAGATATAGTTAACTTCCCGTAATACTCTACGTAACTGCCAAATATGGTTAAAGAAAATACCGAAACTTCCATCACCTCTGTTTTGCTTGAACTCGACGAAATCTCCCTTTATTTTCGAATCTAAGGGACTTACCAGTCCTGTTTTATCTAAACAGGCTTAATTCAATCCAACTCGACGACTAAATCTCATACGAAACCAAATCCAGATGCTCGCAGCATCCGTGAACTCTCTACACCTCTGTTTTATTCTCCCGGCTTATCTAGCCCAATTGGTTGGGTCCAATCAATCACATCGACCATGTTATGCTATAACAGGTCCAATCCAATGAAAACAAGCCCTTGAGTCTCCTTAAGAATCGCCCAAAATCTCAACCCTAATCTGCCTCCCGTCTGATACAATTTCCCGCCAAATAGATTTGAATTTTTGGGAAGAAGCTGGTCTCCCCCTATCCTCGGCTGGGGTGTCTTTAGCAGCTGACTTGGGGGTGTCCTGAGGGTGCCCCTTAGTAATTTGGGTACCCCTTATCCATAGTGAGAGTCCGAATAACATGTGTCCCCGGGGCGCTTTTACCAACTTTTCGAGCCGATTTTTCCAAAAATGTTTATTGGCCAAAAATACCTACACACGCATAAAACACCAAATAAGTATAAAATCGAGTACTAACAATACATATAATTGAGATCAAAATAGACACATAAATGCATCTATCAATCACGCACAGAACGGAGTGTGTTAACAATGGATTATCAGAAGACGTCTTTAGATCTACAAACAATGTAAAGATCCCTGTCGAAACTTCGATCTAGTTTGAGTGAATCTTATATCAGAAGAGAAGATTCTCAAGCATAAACAAACTAGGTGCAATCAAAGTTCAACCACCGTTAGTCAATCAAATCAATCGAAAACACAAGATAAACCGCAATTATCTAGTTTCCCACCAACGGTACTAATAGAGCTTCTAAATCCCAAAGAAGACTTTAAACTGAGCGGCCGTAAGAGATTTCGCCTAATTAGGTTACTCTCCTCTCCGAATAGGCGGCTTCCCCAGTAACAACACAACCGAGGAAGTTTGTTGTCACGAAGGATTAGTTTGCTAGAAATGCAAACTTCAAGTATTTATAGACAATGAAGTTTGGACACCAAGGAATTTCCAAAACCGAAAATATTCTCAAGATATGCAATATATTCCAAATTTGGTTTCCATAATTCCTGGAAATGCTCTGTCCAAAATATTGACCGAAAACCTCTTTGGAAAATCTTCAACTAGTAAATGCACATTACTAATTCTCGTTTTCCTAAAATAAAATTAATAACATTAAATAAAAGATTCTTAACTTATTTATGTTTCGATCTTGGGATTTTCTTCCTTTAGCTATTAAGGAATAACTTTGAACAATTAAAGATAAGCGTTACTGCACACGTTCAAAGTATGTCGACATCCTTACTCTGTAAGTCCTCTTTCATACTTACAATCTTGAAACCGATTTGCCACACTTCCAAACAAGTTTAGAATTGGTTCATCCGACTTTCAAGAACTATGTGATTGATCAAGAACACTCAATCACCAATCATGGGTTTAACGGTTCTACCAAAACAAGTTTCGGTTCTACCTCCATGTGAGTATTGTGCATAGTCACACTAGGTACTAGGATTGGTTCCCCACATATATATGGTATCTAACTTGAATGTGTTGCACATGTCCATAGGATCGGTTCCCCTTTGCCTAAAAACGTGTTGCACATGTTCATAGGATCGGTTTCCCTTTCTGCTAAAACATGCTGCACCTCATACAAGGATAGATTCCCCTTTGTGATGTGTTGCACCCCTTACTAGTATCATTTCCCCTTTACCCATAGTTGGTCTTAAACAAAATCGCAAACTCGATCATACCATCTTAGGTGATTACTTAAGATCGGTTTCACTAATAAAAGTCATACCAATACATAAGTCAGGCCTTTGTGAATAGTTTTACCAAGAACACAAACAAGTCATGAGCGGTTTATACTAATTACACATATTGGTTGTTCGCAAGATATGCAATGAATAACAATACCAATAACGCCTGGAGATTTCCTTTTCGATTCACAAAAAAAGTTCATGAATTTACTTCCTTAAAACACATGTAAAACATTGTTTCCTGGGATGAAATCCTCACCTCATACTCATACATAATCACAATAGCATTTAAATGATTATGTCGATGTCTTATCTACAAAGTTCTATGGCTAAGCAATAAACCTCGTATTGTATTCCTTAATACTATGTCTATCTAGAGTGTTCATGCTTCGCAGTTTTGTTTTCAATATGCACGAATTGAAAGATACGTTAGGGAATGAAACAGTTCAAGTCAAATATCACTAACCTCAAGTGGAAGGATGATGTTGTCGTTGTAGCTTCATACTTCTTCACTTCTTCAAGTCTTCGCAATCAGCGACGGAACCAGGAATTTATGTTTGGGTGGGCTAATTTTTTTTTTCTCGAACTCTCAACTTAATTTATATCAACTACAAGAATGACAATTGCGGTAATATACTTAAAGCTGAGTATGGGTAGGTATGCCACACGATCTCTTTTCCTTGGAGCATAAAGCTTTAAATCAAATTTTTTCACCTTGTAACTAATATTAGGGAGGAATAATTTGCGTATCGAAAATAATAATCCTGATTTATTTAGCGGCCGAAGGCCGCCCAATTTTTTTCTAGTTTTAAAGGTTATTATAGGGATGCAAAAATATTTGGAGTTTGTACATATACGCATAATAAGTCATGACATATTGTATTTTTGTCTCATGAATACACTGCATTTTTAGATTATACATAGATATACATAAAATTGTAGTCACTTCATAGAAGAAAAATGAATTTTTGGACAAACACTTGTTTTTTTTTTTTTTTTTTTAAAGGTGGACAAACGCTTGCTTAGTTAAGGACAGGACACCCCCATTTGACACACAGTTTTATTTTATCAAACTGACACGTAACACGTGAGCCCATTCAATACCTGATTTTAAGAAACATCATGAATATTTGTTTTTCCCTATAACCTTTGAACGGTTGAGATGCTATTCAAAAATTAATCCATGCGGCACCGGTTCCAAAATCTTCTGATTTCTTCCACGCAGAATCATATCTTAACAATTAATGGGCTAATTAAAATTTACACCTGGGCTAAATTTTACAAATGTTAAAAATTACACTAACAAAACATCTTTTTAGAAATTTTGGGGTGGGCTTCAGCCTGGGTAAGCCACCCCCTAATACCGTCCCTGTTTGCAATACTGTTAATGTCTCATATCCTAATACTTTCAAGCTAGCCTATACGAAGTTGACTCTAGTACATAATCAAGCGACTCTTTAAATGAGTTTTGATTCACTAAAATATGACAACCAAACTTTACATACCAACGCTTGGTGGGTTTAACCGAGCTATGCTCTAACAATCTCCCCATTTGTCAATTTTAGTGACAAAACTTTTACATCATATGGATAAACAAATTACAAGAATTCATTACACATACGCTTGATTCCCAAATTCAACAGCACAATAACCTGTATACATTCAATCCTTAAATGCCGATGTTGACATTATAATAACAAAGAATATTACTCCCCTAAAGGTAAGATAGGTAGATTTTATCAATCCGCACGTCTTTGTTATTCCTTTGTAATGATATGTTACTCCCCCTTAGTCTATGCTTTCACTCTTTCGTTAGATAAACGTTTAAGCACCAATGTTCTTTTCCTTAGTGATACCAATCAATATAAAATCAATGCCAGTATCACTTGTTTACTCCATATATTTCTCCCCCTTTTTGTCACAAAATGACAAAGAAACGAAAAAAATAAAGGACAAGCCGAAAAGAATCTTACAAATCTCAAAATAGACTTGCAACCTATAGAGTTAAGCATGAGGATTCCACATACCATTTCTGATAACCAATATCAAAACCGAAACTACAAAGTAATTTGTTTTGATATGTTATTGTTTGAGGGTAAAAACTGTTTCTGCTGGTTTTGGTAAATTTGGGTGTGTGCGGATGAGAAACGAATCTAAACCCTAAAAAAATGCACTGCACGGGAGTACTTTAGATTCGAGAGATCAATCTGTACAATTCTGGCCTAAACCAAGAAATGGCCGTTCCAGACTTGGTTCGGTCACAAAGTGAAGGAGATGGGGTTGATCTTAGGGAGGGAAGCGAAGAAGGTGTTGAGATTGTGAAGGTGTTGGTTGTTTATGACTTGTATCAGAATGTTGAACTGGCTTGCATAATGTAAGCTATCAGTTCTGGGTGTTTCTGGATACGGTGTTAACAACAACTTGGTTTCTCGTGTCGTTTGAAAATACGTCGAAGAACCTATTTATACAAGTCATTTGAGCGCAATCCTCATCTCGTAGGAAGTGGAAGAAGTTAAGTGATGGAGTAGTGGGGTCGTGTAGGGATGGTGATTGCCACACGATCACGTCTTTGCCCACTTCCCTCATCACCGTTAACCGTCTATCTTTTCCTGACACGTTCTCGTAATGGGCGCGTTGCACGCCGCACGCTGTAAACCGCCAGACCAATACCCCAGTAAGTATCCCCCAGTTTGTGACATGCTTGATGTCTCGAATGAGTGGGTCAAGTCGTGGGACATGCCGCACAAAATAGCATATGGTGCTATTAGGTTAAATAACTAAGTTATTTATGGAATTGATATTCATAAAATATCGTGCGTGCTCGATGTATGTAATGCATCGCTTTTAAGCAAGCAGCTCAAAACAATCGATATGCATGAAGCATCGTTGTTTTAAAGCTTGATTGGATAAGTCGCGGATTGAGCGTCTTAAAATGGCAAGATGCCGATCGCCTTTGGGTGATCGTTTGAAGGTCGTGTAAACAAGCCATCACTTGGTAGCAATTTCTTTGTGCGAAATAAATCTACATCGTCCAACTATGCATGAGAAGTTGGGTGATGACAAGATGATTTACTGAAGCGGTTACAGCATTGCCGTCGATTTCCTGCTATTACAATGGTCAGTTACAAAAAATTCGTCCAAGCTATGCATGAAATTTTTATAGGCGTGCCGATCCACACGCTTGGTCACACTTTGGTCGTAACACTTGATATTTGTGGGTACACTTGGTATGCCATTCACATGCGCGCCTTCTTCATCCCATGCCTTACCCTTAGTGGTGAATCGACGAATTTCATTTCCCATTTCTCATTTTCTCTCTATCTCTTCGCTCCGTTGAAGATTCACAGATCATCATCTTAGATTTCACATCTTTTTTTCTTATCATCTGGTTATTCTTGTGTAAGTTTGTTAATCGATTTTAGGTTAAATTTGTTAATTAGATTTTTAGGTTTCGTCCATCATCTAATATAATTCATCTTTTGGATTTCGATCGGTAATATCCTTTTCATGTTGATGATTATGATGAAAAAACGACAGTTTATTCTCGTTTTTCTTACCTATTTTTGAAGGATCCTTCAGATCTGATCACTGGGAGGATATTCTTCTCTACACAAGATGACAGAGATCTTGGACTTACAATTTGAGGTAACAAGTGTTTGAATTTTTTTCATTTTTCTTTGATTAGTTGAAATGAAGTTTTGACAATGTGTTGTTTTTGGTTCTTTATCAAATGTGGGTACTATGGGTCGATTGTTGAGTACATTGTGAGTAAAAGGGGTAGCTATGACTCTACTTTTTGTTTAATTCTGTTTCTTTATTGTGAGAATCATGGGTATTTTATTGAAATGAAGTGAAAATGAGCTAACTAACTTGAATTGAATTGATATGCAATCATTGATGATTGTATCTATTCCTAATATCATATGTTGGCTAGCCATTTCATTTGCCAAAGTGAGTTCAAATTTTAGATATTATTTTCTTGTGTTGTTTCTAGAAGCACTGCGATGGTAATTTTCATAGCACACTTTACTCGAGGCGGATGGTGGTTGTCATGCTTCCCGCCGTGTCTCATCGTACGAAGCCAAAGTCTGTGTATTGCCTTCCCAACAAAGTTGCTCTCTAAATTGGTACAACCTTTCCATCCACTTTTTGCTTTGGATTTGGCAAAAGATGAGTTGTATCGTTCGAGTGGAGACAATGGGAGTTTGATTTCTTCTTTGAAATAAATCTACATCGTCAACTATGCATGAGAAGTTGGGTGGACAAGATGATTTGTGCACTACATTGCTTTTTACTCCAATTGTGAAGGATTGCAATCTCAATGGATATGCGTTTTTGTGCATTGCCGTTGATGAAACTTAGGGTTTAGGGACCGTGCGGACATCCCCTCTGGGCCGATCGAATCCGGGCACTAGGCGCTAACTTGAATGGATCGATCGTAGGCATGCGTGAAGACTACGAATTTTTATTCTTTTTTGAATTGATTGAATGTTGAAATGAACCGTCATATTTGCATGCATGCTTACACCTCTCGGTCCCTCAAAGATTAGATCTAGGCCACTCAATTTGAGCGGCAAAGATGAGTGGTCACGATCGATTTGCGACATAAATACATTTGCTAAGCATAAATTAGGGTTTGAAGGCCGTGTGACCTATCACCTTTTAGGCGTGCGTTTTGAGCGAAAGGCATCTGTCCATAAATACATTTGCTAAGCATAAATTAGGGTTTGCAAGTCGGCCGGTCGTATGTAAAGGTGGGCCAATGGTGGACATGTTAACACCTTTGGGACCACTTGAGTTTATATCTACACCATCCGTTTAGGCTGGTGAAGATGGATGGTCGTGATCAATTTACGACATATGCATGTTGCCGTAAACCCTAATTAGGGTTTTGAAACGGCCACGTCCACGCGACTTTGACCAAGAGGTTTGGCATGCCGTTGGATTCCCTTGGGGAAATCGATCACGTGGGGACAATGTTGGGCTGACAGTGAACTTATATGCACCTTCCTGATGGTCCAAAATACGATCTAAGTCATCCAAATAGGCTGGCTAAGTTGGATGGTCGTGATCGATTTAAGATACTAGTGTACTTCTGCGACCCAAATTAGGGTTTAGTTTCATCACGCCTGCTATGATTTGGGCAAGCGTTTCATTACTCTAGGGCCCACCGTGAGCAAACCGTTCGAGTGAGGGAAAAGTGGGGCCACCAGTGTGCTTGTTAGCGCTTCCCTAATCATTCATGGGATGATCTAATCCGTCCAACCAAGCTGGCGAAGTTGGACGGTTGCGATGATTTTAAGACTGTCTTGGACAGTCCATGCTCGATCGAACTTCTCCCAAGCAACGCGACCACCCTACTTAGGGTTGGCGCTTGACAACGCTGGGAGACTTATGGGTGATGTTCGGTTGGTTAGGGCATTAGTGGGCCCGACATTGGTCATTACGACGATTTGCCTATTCCTGCCAGGGTTTGGCTAGGCTTGTTAAATTGCGCGGCCAATTTGTGTGGCCTTGATCGTTTCTGAGACTGACATGAACAGTCTAGATTTACCTTAAGGAAATTAAACATGTTTGATCGAGCTAACCTTAATCAAAAGTGTGTCGATGCAAGATTCCCTTTGT
The DNA here is from genome assembly GCA_023531295.1 of Papaver armeniacum. NCBI lineage: Eukaryota > Viridiplantae > Streptophyta > Magnoliopsida > Ranunculales > Papaveraceae > Papaver > Papaver armeniacum. Next base: position 42,216 of record JAJJWW010010085.1, on the reverse strand, counting down.
TAGAGAGTGATGTAGCCTATGTGGGTATTTCATGCAGATCTTAATATTGACACTTCGGGAGATTCATGCTACTCTGCTGAGAGTGAACACTTAATCGTCATGTCATGTCAATGATGAGAGTTCGGCTGAGAACATAGCACGGAAAATACTAGGCAAATCATGCATTAATTAATAATGCTAACAGAATTCACAGAATATTTGGGATTGATGTTGCACGCACCATTCTGAGTGGATTTCATGTATATATATTGAATTGCTTCAAATAAAGCGAAGAGGTTTTCTGCACTCATCACTTCTTAAACGACCTTTCCCTTTGCAGGGTGACAGCGCATTAAATACTGGTTTTACAATTTTAGCCCTGAACTAAAATCCACCATCAACAGTTATCAAGGAAACATTTGCCCGAAGCAATTTTCCCTAATAGTTTAGCAAACCAAAAATCAACTAAGCACCTTAGTTCCTTTGCTAAACCGATTGTACAAATACAATCGCTTGTTCGATAAGACCAAAATAAAGATAACTCTATTTTTCTCATCAGGCTCTAATTATCCATATAACTTAGACCTTTCACTTTTAAACGAGACAAGTACTAGGTTAGTTAACTAGTATTTCTTGTTAAGGCATTCGATTAGACTTGAATAACCGAAACCTCCACTTTGATAAGTCTGACTAAGATCAAAATTAACTTAGTTTCTCTTATCCGGAATCGAATTGGACTAAACAACTCATCCCGTAAACCTTTTATTTCATTAAGCCATAAACAATTCATACAAACCAAATAAATCAACTTGCATAATTATTCACCTCAACCGGAAGCAATTGAAACAACATAGACATTATATCACTACAATTGCACCAAAATTTTATAAGCCTAAACAATTGATACCACACAATAAAGCAAGATAACAATAGTTTTTCTTAACCGGAAACAATTGAATCACACACACATCCATACACACATCATGGAATAAAATATCAATTGTACCGAAATTTTGTTAAGCAAAAGCAATAAATATATGAAATAAAAATCAGGCTTTTCTTAAACAGGAAAACAATTAACTAACAAGATTGGTACCTCAAATTTCGCATCCTCTTCTCTAATATGTTTGCATCTTCTTCCAGGGAGAATTGATATCGAAATATCATTATGTTGTCATCCTTATGCAAAACAAAAGAATAATAACAACCAACCTTTACCAGAGAAAGGTTGAAAACCGGTTTTTTACAAATTGCAAGCAAAAGTTGATAACCCTCGAAACACATATGCTTTTATGCTAAACCAAAACCGATTCAACATATTGTGACTTTTTCACATATTGCTTCTATCAGAACCCCTCATGATCCTTTGATAAAGCCTACCAACATGGGCTAGAACTTAATCCTACTAAATCAAAAAGTCACCCAAACCATAAGGGTTCACAACATTATGAGATTGAATATCAAGGTAATAAAACCGAAATCAAACATCCCATAAACATACATAGCAATAATCATAAAGCATTCAAGCACGGGCCATGTAAATCAAAAACTACCACAAGAAAAATTATAAATCAAATAATTTTATTTATAATAGTTTTATTCATAATATACTTAATACAATCATTGAAAGAAATCAAAAATTGATGTCTATTTTTTTTGGATTAAGTATTACAGTATATAACTTAATCTCTAGTGATGCTCTTGTTTTTCACTGAGGTTTCTTCAGTGTTCGGACTTTTAAAGCATGTCTCAAGGGACTTGTCAGCAACCACTTCCTGTTTTTCAAGCTCTTTAACTAGAACTTTGAGTTCAGCAAGAACTCCTCTTGTTCCTTCAATCTTTTCTTTTACCCAATCTTGATGTCGAACAGTCATAACAAGATTGGTTTCCAGTTCTTCAAAACCTTGGATATATTGAGATATACTATCAGAACGAATCCACTTGGTTTTGGTTGGATCTTGTTTGTTGTAAGCCAACAGACATGACTCATCTTGTGATCCAACTGAACTATCAGAATCATAATCATACATGATATTTGATATGTTACTCTTCTTCCTCTCTGTATTGATTCCTTGACAATCTTTAACCTTTTGAGCTTCCTCCTTATTAGCCTTTGAGGTACTGCGAGTTATTGAGGCATGCTCGGTTATACATATATATATATATATATATATATATATATATAAAGGATTGATCAGGGTGTCAGAATACAGGCAAGAGATTGTTTCCCTTTTAAAAAGAAACAACTTTCGGACCGAAAGATATCAGGGGAAACCTAAAATATTAAAGAATTTCGTTTCCTTTGTCCGAACTTCTCAAGATGGAAAGTTTATTAAAATTCGAAATTCCAGATAAAACCTATTTTTTTGGAAGATCATGATAAACATGAACATTTTTAGATAACCATGGATTTGCAGCTATCCATAAAGTTTCACAACTTTTCTGATAAACATCTACACAAACAAATGTGCTCCAGATTTATTGTGCCTTTCCCATCCATGAATAAGAGCATGAAAAGGATGAGAATGCACAATTTCGATACAACTAAGTTGCATCGGAGTAAGCTTTTTCTAGCTTACAGTGAATATCAGAAACATAGTTCATGTTTCTCTTCGGGAATTTCTGCCCAAAATATTTTCTCCCAAGACAATGATCTTTTCTAACTCTAGAGATATGATCATGTGGAGAAACTGTACTGACGTGAGAATTTTTCAGAGATAGATAAATCTCTCTTAATTCTATCAATGAGATTTTCATAAGATTTTGTCATTCTAAGGACTTCCTTATGATTCACATCAGTGAGATTATCTGAAACAATTATCGGAGATTCCTGATTGTTTCTTTTGGCGGAGATTCTCTCTTTCCCTTTCTTCTGGAGTCGTTCTTCATCAAAAAAAGGATTGTTTCGATATGGGTGAGGAGGAACCTTTTTCCAGAAGCAATTATCAACTCTTTCCTCTGATTCTTTTGAGTTGATCTTATAGGGTAGTGGTATAATCTGTCTTTCTACTGATGAATGGTCTTTCAGTTTTTTAAGACAAGAAACTTCCTTCAATATTTTGTCCACCTTATGTTGAAGAATTATAAGTTTCCTATCAAGTGACTGAAAATTGTATTCCTTAAGATCACTTTCACGGAATCGGTTCAAAGTTTCCTTCGGACAAGATTTCGTTTGATCATTAGTAGATATAGAAGATGGTTTCTTATCCTCTTCTGACTTGATGTAGTTAGGCAAACTACCATCATCTTGATCTGTTTCAGATGTGACTAAACCGGTTTTATCACAATCTGTAAAAGTCGAGCAAGGACTTTTAGTTTCCTCAATATCAGAAGAAATCACAACAACATCATTAGTCAGAGTCATAGGACGTATCTCTTTTTCTTGAGAAAGAGTTTTACCAAGATCTTCTAATTTGACAGTAAGATCCATATTCTCTATAGCTAGAATATTCAGTTGGATGTCTTTATCTCTGATCTCCTGTTTAAGAAGATTTGTCTCTGTCTATAATAAGACCACTTTAGAAGACAGATATTTTATAGGCTTTAGGAGTTTTACCAACTCTTTATCAGCATCTTCTTTTCCATCAGAAATGGACACATATGTTTTCGCAACTCCTGGATCATGAGTCAACGAAGTAGTAACATCTTCAACCTTTGAGTAATCATACTCTTGCATAACGTTAACTGAATCAGACATAGATTCAATTTCTTATAGGTTGGATCGCACCAAACACAGATTGTTAGATCTTTTCGTGTTTGCCCGCTCTGATACCAATTGAAAAAGCGAGGGTACCCAAATATACCTCAAGATAAAACTTTTCCCACCTATAAGTCCTTTCTCCGAAAGTGATTTTCTATGGACTGAGTCGAGACAATGCAACTAATCGGTTCACACTTCGTGTGATCGTCTATGGATACGAGATCGAGACAATACAATAACGAAGTATGTTTACTTGATAAGAGGTTCGGACTTAACCAAACACAATAGGATTACTATCAAGTAAATAGGAATTAACGTTTGTGTAATTTACTTTAAATTATAATTGCGGCAAATAAAAGTAAATGACACATCAAGATTTTGTTAACGAGGAAACCGCAAATGCAGAAAAACCCCGGGACCTTGTCCATAATTGAATACTCTCAAGATTAAGCCGCTACACAAAAACAAGTTTCGGTTCTACCTCCATGTGAGTACTGTGCATAGTCACACTAGCTTTCCAAAATTCGGTTGACTAGGTACTAGGATCGGTTCCCCACATATATATGGTATCTAACTTGAATGTGTTGCACATGTCCATAGGATCGGTTCCCCTTTGCCTAAAAACGTGTTGCACATGTTCATAGGATCGGTTCCCCTTTCTGCTAAAACATGCTGCACCTCATACAAGGATCGATTCCCCTTTGTGATGTGTTGCACCCCTTACTAGGATCGGTTCCCCTTTACCCAGAGTTGGTCTTACACAAAATCACAAACTCGATCATACCATCTCAGGTAATTACTTAAGATCGGTTTCACTAATAAAAGTCATACCAATACATAAGTAAGGCCTTTGTGAATAGTTTTACCAAGAACACAAACAAGTCATGAGAGGTTATAGTAATCACACAACACATATTGGTTGTTCACAAGATATGCAATGAATAATAATACCAATAACGCCTGGAGATTTCCTTTTCGATTCACAAAACAAGTTCATGAATTTACTTCCTTAAAACACATGTAAAACATTGTTTCCTAAGATGAAATCCTCACCTCATACCCATACATAATCACATTAGCATTTAAACGATTATGTCGATGTCTTATCTACAAAGTTTAATGGTTAAGCAATAAACCTCGTATTGTATTCCTTAATACTATGTCTATCTAGAGTGTTCATGCTTCGCAGTTTTGTTTTCAATATGCACGACTTGAAAGATACGTTAGGGAATGAAACAGTTCAAGTCAAATATCACTAACCTCAAGTGGAAGGATGATGTTGTCGTTGTAGCTTCTTACTTCTTCACTTCTCCAAGTCTTCGCAATACTTGTAATGTCTCATATCCTAATACTTTCAAGCTAACTTATACGAAGTTGACTCTAGTACATAATCAAGCGACTCTTTAAATGAGTTTTGATTCACTAAAATATGACAACCAAACTTGACATACCAACGCTTGGTGGGTTCAACCGAGCTATGCTCTAACAATTTCCCACTAATACTAACAAGTGGTATAGCAGTAATAAGGATTGTTCCCACGAGGAGCAGAGCAATTGTTATTTGTTATTGACTTCTTATCTAACCAAAAAGGGTATTTGTAGAATTAATAAACTAAATTATACTAATTAAAACAAAATAAAAACAAAGCAAATAAAGATTAAGATCAACGAAAGAAAATACTAATAAGGGGTTTCATCTTCCATCACCAATCATGCTCCACAATCTATTAGAATCAACTTCCATTATCTCTACATATCAATAGCCCTAAAGCACACAATCGAGAGCATACTACGGAAATCCTTGTGTCATCACATACCATAACGACGAATATGTGAATACTACTCAGCGAACAACCTAACACAACGTGTTATTAAGTTTAATCCTCCAAGAGCCTTAGGTTCTTTGAATTAGGCTAATCAACACAATACAAATACTACGAGTAATCTATTTAACATTGATCAAGCTTCTACATGTGATTACATGAAGGTTTTGAATACAATCAATAATTACACTATGCTTATTGTGACCAGATCGACTATTTTGTATCTCCAAACCTTAGTTTAGATTTAGATATCAATACCCGCTCATCTAATTTACAACTCAAACGAACAAATCTTCAACCATACATGGCGATATTAATAGTAGAATATGAACAATAAAAAGAAATATTGAACATTAACAATAATCAGCCAGATCGATTCATATGTTTAGGACTTCCAATTACATCCCCAACCAATATAAGATTTAGTTACTCATAGATTTACTAAAACCCGTGGAAAATATACAAAATAAGAAGAATGGATTTCTCGTAAGGGAAAAACTCTAGGTTTCTTGTGTAGAAGATGTAATATGAGAGGTAGAATAGGATTACCTGGTGTTGAATATATTTTTTGAGCCTTAAATGTATTCTTTCATAGCCTTCAATTCTTGGCTATCAAGTATTCTTTATTCGTAGGATTTGGAAACCTATTTGGGACAAGTTTCCTTGATTTAGAAGTCCAATTCGCAACTTCTTCTTTTTTACTCGTGCATGCCAAATAAGGCATAACAACCAACAAAACCAAATCAAAGTTGATTATTGTGTTTTGCTCATAACTTTTTCTTCCAATCTCGGAATGACCTCATTCTTATTGCGTTCGCTTCATATTCTCGTTCTCTTCAAAATGATATTGAAGAATCAAATGTAATAACAAGTAATATGCAAGAATAATAGATAATATAAGCATGGATTTGACATTCAAAACATGTAGATTATACACCTACGAAAGTACAACATGAGCCTGACTGATGCACCCTTGACAATGAAAAAACGGGGGTCTAACAACCACACCCAATATTTCGCTTAGCAATCTGTATGGACTAACTCCAATATACTTTCAAGAGAATCAACTAGACAGTCAGACTCAATCTTAAGAAAAGTATATCAAAGAGTTATATCTCTATTTCTCAATTCAATCTGTAATCAAACAAATAGGAATTTACGATCTCGATTGAATATAAAAATAACTTGGACGGTATCAAAAACCAATATCCAAGTGTCAATCAATTTAATCAACAACCAAGGGTTGGATTCACAATTGATTGAATTTACGCACAATCTGTGATATTTCAAATATATAAACATATATAATACGGAAAAGAAATAACACAGAAACCAGAAATTTTGTTAACGAGGAAACCGAAAATGCAGAAAAACCCCGGGACCTAGTCCAGATTTGAACACCACACTGTATTTAGCCTCTACAGACACTAGCCTACTCCAAGTTAACTTCAAACTGGATTGTAGTTGAGCCCTAACCAATCTCACACTGATCAAGGTACGTTCGCGTTCCTTACGCCTCTAGAACCACGCCGGATTCAGCGCACTTGATTCCCTTAGCTGATCTCACCCACAACTAAGAGTTTCTACGACCCAAAGTCGAAGACTTGATAAACCAATCTGTCTCACACAGAAAAGTCTATTGAATAGATAAATCTGTCTATCACAGATATACCTATGAGTTTTGTTCCGTCTTTTGATAAATCAAGGTGAACATGAACTAATTGATATACCGGACTTATATTCCCGAAGAATAGCTTAGAAATATCAATCACTTCACAATAATCTTAATCGTATGGTAGCGAAACAAGATATTGTGGAATCACAAACGATGAGACGAAGATGTTTGTGACTACTTTTTATCTTGCCTATCGGAGATTAAATCTCGAGCAAATATTAGAGAAGATAATACTCAACATGATAAAAAATAGCAAGATCAGAACACGCAACTACACAGAAAATAGTTGGGTCTGGCTTCACAATCCCAATGAAGTCTTTAAGTCGTTAACAAACAGGGTTTTAGAAAAACTAAGGTTAAAGGAGAATCGATTCTAGTCGCAACTAGTATCACACAAGAGGTGTGGGGATTAGATTTCCCAGTTGCTAGAGTTCTCCTTCATATAGTCTTCAAACCAGGGTTTGCAATCAATGTTACCTTTGTAACAAAGCATTCAATATTCATCGTTAGATAAAAACCTGATTAGACTCAAGCTAATATCTTTCAACCGTTAGATCGAACTTAGCTTGTGACACACAAATGAAAAGTGACCTCATTTAGATATGGGTAACCGTACCTAAACGTGTACACCTTTGTTGGCTCAACAATAGTTAACCGAAGTTAGCCATATGAACACTTTCATATCAACCATATTCATCTTAACCATAACTAGTTCAAATGACTCAAATGAAACTAGCTCTAGAGTTGTTCAATTGTTTATATTCTTATAGAACCTTTGTTGGCTCAACAATAGTTAACCGAAGTTAGCCATATGAACACTTTCATATCAACCATATTCATCTTAACCATAACTAGTTCAAATGACTCAAATGAAACTAGCTTTAGAGTTGTTCAATTGTTTATATTCTTATAGAAGTATACAAGACACAATTGAAGCAAAATCGATTTTGATTCACTCGAATCAATTCATGAACATTATAGCCATGGTTTGCAAAAGATTGCATTCCTTAATATATAAATGTATTAGTTCGTGAACAAACCGATTTTAGAACATAACCTACTCAAGTACGCAAACGTGTACGCATACCTAAGTAGCCGGACTTGGACTGTGTTCGCCAGTATGCAAACGTGTACGCATACTGTCGTACACTTCCAAGCTTCAGTTGAATCCAGTACGCGCACATGTACGCATACTATAGTACCCGGACTTCAAATGACTTCGCCACTACGTGTACATGTACGCATACTCTAGCTCCCGGACTTTTCCTGACCTCGCCAGTACGCATACGGTTATGCATACTACATTCCGGTCTTGGATCAACACATATGCAAGTACGCATATTGTGCTTATAATCCAATTATGGTCAAGTGTTCTAAACTCCCATTTCAATCATTGAAACATTCTTAGAAGACGGTAATAGCTGTCTACACAAAATATTAGCTTCGAAGCAATTTTCAAGTGATCGAATGATCAATACAAAAATTCCGAGTCTACATCAAATGACTGTCTCACACAAATCATGTAAAGATGTTACGAGGCGATTTTCACATGATCATCTTTTGACTTTCATCAAGAATATTAGATGAACTTGGTTAAGCAAAAGCTTACCAACACATATTTCGAGAAATATGTAAGCGAGTTAAACTCGGCTCGAAATATCAAATGTGTATAATATGAAGTTTATATAGCTATACGACTTTTGTCTCAAATAGGAGATAGAGTAGATAGACTTTTGAGTGATAGATGAGTTCAAGTCTCCAAATTCCTTTTGTTGATGAAGTTCCACAAGCTCCCCTTAGTAGTTCTTCGTATTCAATTGATGAATGCCATGAAGTCTAATGCTCAACTACACTTTCTATCCTAATCCGAGACTTAGCTATAAGTAGACTAGAAATCAAGACTTATAGTTTTGGCAACTAAACTTGACAACAAGCTTGAGATAGTAACGCTTGCGAGTTCGACCGAGCAGTGCTCTAACAGACAAGATCTAGATCAGTTCATATTTTCAACCATGCCTAAGTGAAGTAAGGAAGTTCAGACAATAGTCTTGCAATGGCCTATGTAAAAGTCCAAGGCAAATCCCTATGCATGGACCTGAGTTGGAAGTCAGTGATGCTCTTTGCCACCATCACTTATTTGTAGTCTTATCCATGCAGGCATGGATCACCAAAGCATATCCTTTGAGACAATCCCAGTTTCAGTTGACGTTCTAGGGGCTGTTTTTTGTAGAAAAACATGCACATACTAAATCCCACTCCCAGTTTCTTTGAGGTATTTATTGAGCAAACAAAAGAATGTTTGTGCAAGAAGTCCTAATACGCAATCTCAGGTTAAGTTGAACATTCATATTGTTTTTTTATTTTTGATGTTTGTATATTACACTTGATATGTGCAATAACCATTGAAAATCTGTCACAAATCTCTGTAATTTTAAATTAAGAATGACCTCACAGTAGCAGTTAAACCTTGAATTGCTAATTTATATAAGCTGAATTCATACTTTTGGCTAACTCTTACATGTAAACTGTTTTCTTAAAATTTTAAGTAAAAGTTATGTTTCAAATTTTGTACGTGATGATTATAGCATCCCTTTATACCTTCTCACTAATATTGTTTCTGCTAATTATTTAGAGTATAGGATTCTCCAAAATTAGAATTCGACTATTTTCTGGTAAACCCGAAACAAATAAAGAGCTTAATCTTTCATATACGTATATGGTAATAGAAAAAGTAAATCTGAAAGTGATTTTTGATCAGTTAGCACCAACAAATGTAATTGGAATAAGTATTTCTGATCTTAAAAGATGGGCAGTAAGGGCTCCATGTACACGCCCTTGATGACACAACAAACATTGCAAACAAATATACTTCAGTTACTCTTCGTGTTGATGCTGATTTTAAAAGTGGGGTTAATGTGCTAATGGCTATGGGAATGAGAGATGTTGAAGTGTACGAGTATTGATTTGGTTCAGTAGCAAAAATAACTCAGGTTGTGTTATGACATGATTTTGCCAGACATGTGCTAAGGAATTGATCGATGTATTATTATTTGATTTTATCTTTTGTTATACATATGTTGTCTATCTTTCATTTTCTCCTTTAGAGAGCTATGTATCTGTTTCTTTAGTATGATTGATGATCTTGCAGCTGCATCGATTCATAGAATACAATATGCTACTGGACCAACATCTCATGGTATATAAATATTGGGTATTGCAGTTTCTAAGATAATTGTTAAAGTTTATGTCTTTCATTTTAAGGACGGTGTCTGAGACACACGTCTTTTGTTTCTAAAAAAGAATAGTAGCGATCATGTCAAGGGTTTGAGGAAGTAATAGGATGATATAGACAGATAGCGCATTATGTGTTTGGCAGGTTGTTCTGTACTTCATTCACATATTTATTTTAGTTTGTTAATTTTTTGTTGTAGATAATCCGTTTTTTTTTTTTATTATTATTTCTTAGAAGAGAGAAAATTTATTAAGAAATGAGAATATATAAAAGTATTTAAAGCTATCAGAGATAGCAAAAACAAGAAAGAAAATTACACAAAAAATGAATGCCAACTAAAGACAGTACTTGTGTGATTTACATGGACTTTATGGCCACTCTCAGCGGACCAACCTAGCACTAAGGTTTTAGCATTGATGCTAAGACATGTTTCAGTTTTAAACAAATATTGCTCTTTGAAAGTTCTGGCATTTCTTTCACCCCACAACACCAGGTAACTGCAGTGGGAATGAGGTTCCAAATGATCTTTCCAGTTCTAGAAGGACAGACATACTCCTAAAACTTTGCTACATCATAAAAAGAGTTCGGAAAAGACCATGCCCAATTCGAAGAAGGAAGCATATACCAGACCTTGTGCGCCACCTTACAATGTAACAAAAGATGACTCGCGGTCTCATCCGCGTCTCCACGGAGAAGGCATGAATCCTCCAGAGTTTTACATTTCCGAAGTAACACATCGATTTTATTTAACTTACCATCAGTAGCACACCACATGAAAAAAACTAACTTTAGGAGGAATAGGTTATTTCATTTAAATTTGATGGGAAGTTATTAACTTTTTCATCTTTATTAACCTTTGTATAGAGAGATTTCACTGAAAAGACCCCATTACTAACAATCGACCATCTTCTAGTATCAGATGTTGAGTTGAGAGAAGGATGAGAGGGGACAATATGCAAGAGAATCATAGCAAACTGATTACATCGGAGTTTAACAATCTTCTTTTGAAATCAAAAGGCCAATTTTCATCAACTGAAATTCGCATCACTACAGTAAAAATACTTATCTCTTTATCAAGTTTGAAATGATCAGGGAAAGCAATAGTCAAAGGTTCCTCACCAATCCAATTATCATGCCAAAACGAAACTTGGGTACCTGAATGAATTATGAGGGAGCAGTGAGTGTTGACTATTTGTCTTGCATATGAAATAGCCTTCCAACAAGAGATTCCATAGGAAGTACCCATTTTTCCCGAAATCCAAATTGGAGTCTTAGTGCCATATTTTATTTATTTTTTTGATGCTAAAGATTGTCTGACATCAATTGACACTCGATAATACTAGGAGGTTTGTCTAACCATATCCTAGTGACATTATACTTCCTGCTGAATTTTGCAAGTATATCAGCAGTTTTATTACAGTTTCTCGGAACAAACTGACAATCCCATCTATGAAAAGTTTTTAATCTATCTATGGAATCTAGCAAAATAGTCTCATTCTCCCATGATATTACTAGAGTAGCTTTATTAATATATTCTTCAATTCCTTTAAGATCTGTCTTTAGCACAATTTGGTTCACCTGCAACTATATACTATAATTGACAACATCAAAGAATGCAAGACATTCCGCTTGTTCTGAGCTCTTTATTCCTGCATAGCACTTTGAGAGACAACCCTTCCATTTTCCTGCAAAATCATGTAAGATGAGTGCAATACCTGGTAGCCCAGTATTGGAATCAAAAGATGTGTCACAATTAATTTTAAGGAAAGGAAAACTAGGGGTTTCCAGTGTGGTGCGATAAGTAGGTTGTTTAGTTCTAAGTTACTAAGAACATGTTTCCTGCTGTAGAGACTTCCAATATAATTAGAAAAGCTTAAATCCTTTCTCGCCCCCCCTTGTGGTTCACCCTTCATATTCTGAAAATGCACATCACATCTTGTGTTTCAGATAGTCCATGAAATAATCATAGCCATATGTAACCACCAAGTTTAAGAGGCTTGTTGTTGATGTTGTTGCATCCAACTTTCGAAAGCAGCACCGATACTATTATGTACTCCATAAAGTACCTTTGATACACCAGGTACCAACATCCATACTGCTCTTGAGAATGAGCAAGAAAAAAGTACGTGCATAAGAGTTTTATTGTGTTGATTGCATAGGGGACATTACCCGTTGATGTATTTTCACACCCTTGAGAGACTTTATTTCGTAGGTAGTATGTCAGTTAAACATTTCCAGAAAAATGTTTCACTCTCGACCAAATTTGAATGCTCCAGAACTCTTTCCATCTAATATATGTGTCTTGTATAGTATGAGAAAGCTGAAGGTCACCCAAGATGAGTTCATACAGCTTATTGTATGCCGATTTCATGGTCAAATTTCCATTATTTGTCAGTTTCCACACTAGCTTATCTTCAGCAGTGACAATAATTCTCATACTCATGATTAATGTTGCAGTTGGTGTATCGAAAAGATGTTGTATCAGCTCTTTGTTTTACTGTCCCCTTCCTTGAAGCACTAGTTCTTGTACCCAAACATAATTTTCACTATCTGCCACACCTGCTCTCGGTGTTAGTGGACTGTCAAGACTTACAACCCATACATCTAACCATATATTTATTTTATTTCCTCTTCCTAGCCTCCAGTGACTATGTTGTTTAATAAAACCATTCTGTTTTTGTATCCTATTCCACGCCCATGAACAATTTGCTCCGACACTTGCATGAAGCATACTGGTGCAAGGGAAATATTTAGCTTGCATAGCCTTCACCCATTAAGTCTCGGTATTTGTATAGATTCTCCAAGTTGCCTTAACCAATAAGGCTTGATTTATAGTTTTTAGGTCTCTAAAACCTTGTCCTCCAAAAAATTTAAGAGCTCCAAGTTTTCTCCAAGAGGTAACATACGTACCCTTCTTTTCTTCGAAACCCCACCAAAAATCCCTCTGCACAGCTTCTATCTTGTTGATAGTATCAGTCAGTATTTGAAGACAACTCATTTAATATGTCGGGATAGTATTTGTGACAATGTTTATCATTAATGACTTACCACATTTTGACATGGTCTTGCCATTCCAAACTGAAAGTCTATTTTTAACTCTATCCAGCATATGAGAGGAATACTCAGATATTTTTCATTTGAATTCATCTTGGGGACCATCAATCTTCTAATTAGTAATCAGCAAAATCGCTAAGGTACGTAAGAACTGAAATATACGGTGCATTTGGTAAAGTTAACCATCCGACTTGATGCACTTCCAAAATCCTCAATAATTTTCATCATATTATTCACATTGTGAGATCAACATTTAAGAACAAAAGACAATCATCTGCGAAGAATAAGTGCGAGATTGAAGGTACACCTGGTGCTATTTTAATTCCTTCAATCCGGTTCATCTGTTCAGCATGATACAACTGTCTATAAAAAGCTTGCATTACGATGATAAATAAGTATGGTGATATGGGATCACCTTGACTAACCCCCCGCGTTGGTTGATAGGCAGCACATGGAGCACCATTTAGAAGAATCAAAATTTTGGTAGTACTTATACACTGCATAATAAGAATGCACCATTCTTGGCAAAAGCCCATTAGAATCATAACATCCTTAAGAAAGGACCACTCAAGCTGATCGAAGGATTTTGACATATCCAGCTTTAAGGCTAGGTACTTTGAAGTTTCTTTCTTATTATTCATGGTATGCACTATCTCTTAAGCTAATTGAATATTGTCTGAAATTTGCCTTCCCGGGACCTATGTTGCTTGCAGAGGGGATATGATTTTACCCATTAACTTCTTCATTCTAGTTGACATAATCTTGCAGATTATTTTATAAGACGTGTTGCATAAAGCAATAGGTCTCAGATCAGAAGGAAATTGATTGTTTTTTTTTGTCTTTGGTATTAAAGACACATTTGTGGCATTAACTCTTAAGAATGTAGCCTATACGGAAGAATTGCTGCAAAATTTCAACCACTTCAGTTCATATTGTGTCCCAATGTGATTTGGAGAAACCTGAAGGAAATCCGTCTGGTCCAGGTGCTTTCCAAGACTTCATGCCTTTTAGAGCTTTAAATACTTCAGTGCCATCCGAAATTCTCATTAACTCTGCATTTTCCACATCAGTTATTACTTGGGGAACACATTTTAGGATATGGTCATTCCTCTCTGGTGAACAAGTGGTATGAAAAGTGCCATAATGTTCTGTAAGGAGATTTTCTAAATCCAATCTTGAGGTATACCAATTTCCATTCCCATCTTTTAGAGCAGCAATATTGTTTCTCGATCTTCTTTTATTGGCAATCACATGATGATATTTCGTATTCTTGTCCATCTCAAGATAATACTCATCTCTAGCCTTTTCCCCCCAAAACTCTAACTTGGTGCCAATGCTCAATATGATTGTCCAACTGTTGTACTTGATTGGTTGTGTTGTGGTCTTGACTTCCTTCATGAATGGCTTCCAACTATTGGTGAAGAAGGAAGATATTGCTTTAGATATTGCCAAAATTCTCCCTATTCCATTTAGATACATACCTTCTAGTGATAATTAAATTCCTTTATAATTTGTATGCATGGGAGACATTAATTTGATGATGCCAAGCAACAACAACTTCTGATTTTAATGTGTCATTTCTTTCGTATCATTAGAAGTATTTCCAGTTACGTTTCCTGTCACCATCAATAGATGAAGTATCGAGCATAATTGTGCAGTGATCCGAGCCCAATTGTAGCAAATGTATAAGCTTTGCATATGGAAAATTAATAACCATGTCTTCATTTGTGAGAGCTCTATCAATCCTTGATTTTCGAACTCCCATACCATGAACATTAGAGGACCATGTGAAGGATCTTCCGGTGTAACTTAGATCATCCAAACCAGATTCATGAATTACTTTAACATAAGGAGAATCTCTTGAAGATGAAGTAAATGAATTAGAAGTATTTTCGAAACTACCAATGAATGCCCTATTCCCATACATACAAGTAAGGATCCATTCTGGTTTAGAAGAATCATCCTGCACTAAATAATTAATAATCCAAGAATCCGAGTTTACAATGTTAAACTGAAATCCAAATCTTTCCATAGAAGGATCATACCACCAGCTAGCCCCTCTAGATGGAATTAATTTACTATTTGGATATTTGTAAGGCCTAATAAACTTAGACATTTTATCTACTCTTATTTTGTCCTTTGAAATAAAAACTATATCCGGGTCATATTTATACATAAGGTCTTTTAGGTGATCCTTAGTAGTTTTGTTTGCAAAACCCTGACAATTCCAGGCTATAACCCTCATTGTACTAGTATAAGAAAAGTTATGAGAAATAAATAAGCAAAAGCTAGTATTAAAGACAATCAAATGTCTACTAAATTGAAAGAAATCAACAACAAAGTAGATGAAGAAACAAAGAGATGGTTCGATAATTTTTACCGTGATTGCATGGCTCTCCCGATTTTGCATGGCATCCAACTTTGTGCTATCATTGTCAACTAAAGGTTTTTCAGATCCATTTCAATACGGGCTTTTATCATATTACCCGATCTAGGCCTGCAGTTTTTAGGATCTGTAAAGATTTTCCTGCCCAAATCTTCGATTGCTTCATTAACTACTGCTTGATGATGATGTTCAAGGAGCAATCCTTTAATTTGGACGGTTCATTCTTGAGTTGTGACGACATAATATTTGTAAGCATTTGTTGTGGAGTATTCTTGTAGAGCCAATAAGCTTCGCTGGACATTCCAAGGTGATTTTTTTTATCACTTCTTTCATGTCTTTATGGGGAACTGAATTTGAAGACATACAAGTATTTCCAACGACCCGCATTTCCTTCTTGTTATATTGCTTCCAGAGAGTATTCAACTAATCCTTCACTTGTGATGTCTCTATTTCATCATCGCTAGTCATTAGTTTACCTATCAAACTTTTAGACCAAGCATTTGAAGATTTATTCAGAGTTCTCACATAACCAATAGCACCCCTGCTTCTCCTTATGGATGCAGTCTTCATTTTCTCAGTGATTTCCAAAAGATTGTTATTGTTGTTTCCAACTTCCATTGTTTTGCGATAATATAAGTTTTGCTTAGGGTTTTGGTTGTAAGATGTTTGACAATAGCACCAGTTATTTTGCTTATTTATATATAGGCAGAAAAGGATCAAACATGGTTACACCAGAAATATTTTGTTTCCTAAATAATTTTCTAGAATAATCTAGGATAAGAAGGAAAAATATTCTGGTATATATCGATTACATGTACTCCGTATAATACTGCTGATTGCTGAAATCACAGAAGTGTTTAGGGGGGAAGTTTGAAATTTGAATTTTTTGAAGTTGAATCGGGTATTGAATCAATAAACTCCACTGGTTGCTCATGGTTGTAAAAACTTGACAATGGAAATAACTACAGATCTCATACCGAGATACCTTCAAACTTGATACCTTAACTTGCAATACTGTTGGATGATTAAAAGTTGTGACTGGCAACATTGCCACTTTTGATAATACTATCGTCGGATAGATGCAAAACCATAACACAAAGCTCCAACACTGGATGGAATCCATGACAATATCAAGAGTTACATGCAAATAAGGTAATTAGGAAGCTATTAGAACAAATACGATAATATGAAAACAAAACATTAGATGAAGAAAAACCCAATCACAATAAAATAGAGGAATAAAACAAATGATATATAATCATGAAATCAAAATACTATGAGTATTTGAAGCTTATTGATGAAAAACATTCATATTTTATCTGATAATCATTAAGATCTAGGAAAAAGAGATAGATTTCTAAGAAAATTTTTGAGACTGAGTCAACTCAATTTTTCGTAACTATCTTTAAATGTGAATTGTGTGCATTGAATCCTTCCAACAACGAGAAGGTAGCTGGCATATGAATGTCCGAGACAAGACAGCAAGAAGATAAACGACAGAAAACATACGAGAAAATTTTTGATGGGGGCGATTTTAGATGGGGCCATGGGGGACTAATGGGAGATTCCCATTTGTCATTTCATTATTAACTGATTTTATCTAAGCAACGGTTTATTAGGAATTTTCCACCCATTAGGCCGTATAGAATTTGCAGGCAATCAATAAGTACATTAATCCGAAACCATCTATGTCTTCCCGTACATTCCGTGTCATTATGCATTCTATGTACTAATACTATTTCCTAGACTCCAATCCTAATACATTTCTTCTTTTATTTACTTAAAAAACTTCTGAAAGAAACTGAATCCGAAGAAGAAATTTAAATGAAATTGACGACACTGTTTTTCTTCCACCACTTCCAGAAATTGATCTGAACTTTTCATTCCTTCCAAGCTTAGTTGTGCTAATATTTGTAAATAATCGAGTTTAACTGCGTTGAAACCATAGGAACTTATGTTTTGATCTTTATGATCAAGATCCAAAATCATGAACATAAAAAATAATCAGTAAAAATCTTGATACGCTAAGTTTCGTTAAATCAAACGAGATCGGTAAAGAAAAATTAACATCAAAATCCAAATCGAACGCAAAATTTTAGTCTTAAAATTCATTTAGATCCAACTAAAAATTGGATGTTATATCGCATGAAGACGACAAGAGCTTTTCCTTCGGATTTCTTTCATTGATAAAAAATTAAGGAAACTAAGCGATGTCTATATTTCCTTAAACACCCTTGTTGACCGATTAGTTAGAAAGAAAACTTAATGACAAATGGAAATTTTCCGTTGGTCCCCCATGCCCCATCCAATATCGCCCCCATCAAAAATTTACTCGAAAACATACCAGTATGCCAAAAAGCCATTTGCTCATTGGTCTTAGTGCCATATTTCTCAGCAATGATTTTGTACTAAAGCTGATTTTTCTCCACCCCAACTCTCCAACACCGCTTAGCCAAAAGAGTGGTATTCATTAGCTTCAAATTTAGGACACCAAGACCTCCTTTATCCTTAGAAGCACAAAGTAATCTCCAATTCACCAAATGAGAGCACTTTAAACCAGTATTGTGCTCCCTAAGAAAATTCCTCATTTTTCTTTCTAATTGAGTAATGACATAGAGATATGAGTTTTAAACAAGGAAAAGTAGTACATAGGAAGGGACAAAATAATATTTTTCAATAAAGTAAGCTTACTTCCTTGGCAAGCTTCCTATGTCCCAGGAAGAAACATTATAGACAACACTGTTATTGCTCATGAAGTTATTCAATACATGAAGACAACAAAATCTGGCAAAGGAGCAGTGGCAATCAAGTTGGATATGTCAAAGGCTTTTGACAGAATGGAGTGGAAATTCATCATCAACATCATGAAGAGGTTGGGCTTCTCAGAACAATGGTGTAATTTGGTAAATCAATGTATATCTACAACTACTATCTTTATTATGCTCAATGGATCTCCAATAGAAACAATCCAGCCAACAAGGGGACTAAGACAGGGAGATAGTCTTTCTCCTTATTTGTTCATCATCTGCATGGAGGGATTCAGTAGATTTGATAAATGCTTCAGTGAACAATAAAAGCACAGTTCCCATATTTCCTGCTATGAAGGGGCCTCCAATCTATCATCTGTTCTTTGCAGATGATTGTATATTGTTCATCTCAGCCAACATTAACTCTATCAAGAAACTAAAGCACACAATCAACAAATTTTACAATATTTCAGGTCAGATAGTGAACCTAAACAAGTCCAGCTTACACTTCAACAAAAGATTAAGTGATGAAAGAAGAAGCCAAATTTGTGAAATTCTAAATATGAGTGTAATGCCACTGGAGGATAAAATTTGGGAATCAATCTATTCATAGGAAGACAGAGAACAAAATGTTTCAGTCATATCCAAGACAAAATGCAACAAAGAATGCTCCTCTGGCAAGTTGGGATGACAAATCAAGCTGGAAGGAGTACTCAAATACAGTCAGTGACAAACTCTATGGCTCAATTCCAGATGAGCTGTCTTTTACTTCCTCAACATAACATAAACAATCTTGAAGCCATACAAAGAAGGTACTGGTGGAACAAGAAGCAGGGCAGCAAAGGCTACTTCAAATCTTGGGAGAGTGTCAGCATTCCAAAAAGATGGGGAGGTTTGGGATTCAAAAACTTAAAAATCTTCAATGAAGCCATGATTACAAAGTTAGCCTGGAGATTATTTCAAGAAAAGAATGGAAAATGGGCAGAAATATTGAAGGCTAAACACTTTCCTAAGGAGAACATTCTTCAAGATGAAATTTCAAGTAAGGGTAGTGCAATATGGACAAGTATCTGCACAGGAATCAGTTGGGTCAAGAAATTTCATATATGGCAAATTGGCGTGAGGGGTACTCTGCCCTACAAATTCAACAGAATTTCTCCACTTATGAAGAATATCCATATTTCATAAAAGTGGAGGAGCTACTGGATGAACACACTCAAAGTTGGGATTTAAACAAGCTTCGAAAATACTTTACACAAGATCAGATAGAGAAAATTCTCAACATCAGGCCTTCCATTCAGCATAAAGATAAAATTTTCTAGTCACTAACAAGAAGTGGTCACTTCACAGTAAATTCCACTTACATGGCTATCCTCTGTCAAAAGAATCCCAGCCTAGCTAGCAAGGAAGAAGAAGCTAAATTCTGGCTAAGTTTATGGCACCTGCAAATCCCTCATAAATGTCATTTATTCTTGTGGAAGGTTATGCATGACATTCTCCCAGTCAATGAAAGATGTGCAAGGCATAATCAACATATGGAAGTGCACTGTCAAAGATGCAACAATGAAACATAAACCATTACACATCTCCTGGTTCATTGCAATTATGCTAGAAGTGTGTGGAGTGTTATTTCTTCTGAGGTTTATCAATAAATGAGAAATATTTCAGATGTCAGGCAGTGGATTAAAAGTTGGTGCAACCCAGACGACATCATCTCTTTCAACAAGAAACCCATCATCAATATGATTGTGATTACCATGTGGTTCATTTGGAAGTCAAGATGTGAATTGGTCTTTAACAACATCAGATGCACCAGTTCAAGCCTGAAACACAGGATAATAACTTACTGCTCTGAAAACAAAATACATACTAGCTTCAGTGATATTCAGGCCCAAATTCCCAACATTATTACAAGGAGGAATGGAACAAATACTAACAACAATAGACATTGGAATCCTCCTCCAAGGGGAAAATTTAAAATCAATATTGATGCTTCTATTTTACCTAATAGTTTTCATTCTGGTATAGCACTAATTATTAGAGATTTTACAGGGAGGTTGGTGGAGGCCTGGACTTTGGTAGAAAGGACTAGAGATGTTGCTCAAGCTGAAGCAATGTCAGTGTTAAAAGCTCTTCAGTGGATTCTCTAGTTGCAGCTTCAGAATGTCATTGTGGAGGGAGACAACAAAGAAGTCATGGAAAGCATAAATGGCCATATTATCACCACCAGATGGGAAGATAGTAATATCATCAGAGAGTGTCAGCATTTAGTTAAATGTTTAGGTAATGTTCAGGTTTGCTTTTAAAAGTAGGATATGTAACCAAGTAGCAGACTTACTTGCTAAGTATGCTAGGGCCAATAATTGTGTTAGGAAATGGAGTTATGAACTCCCTGTATCTGTCATGTCTAGGTTTGAAGTTGAAAAAGAGTTCTATAATGCTTAACTTGGTTTGCTCTGAGCTTCAATGAATTTTTTGTTGGTTTTCTTTCAAAAAAAAAAAAAAAAAAAAAAAAAGCTTACCTCCTTATGATAGAGAAATCTGCTTTAAGTGAGATAATTTACTATCAAACTTCAGTAGAATTGGATCCAAAATACTCTTAGTTGTTGACTTGGACCCTAACGGTATGCCTAAATAAATAAAAGGTATAGAGTCTATAGCAAAATCAATTTCATTTGCCCAAACTGACAACTCAGGGACATTTCTAATTGGAATGAGTCTTCTTTTGAGTGTGTTGATCTTGAGACCACCAATATTGGTCTGCAATCCTTCACAGTTTCAAATGTAATATCTTTTAGGAACCATCCATCGGTGGAAAACTTATTTATAGTTTCCATCAAATCGCACTTTAAGAACTTCCAACACTTCAAGGAAAAAGATAATAGGGAAGCCATCAGAGCCCGATGCCTTGTCATTACCCAAATCTTTTATCGTAGAAATAACCCCATCTTCAGTAGTCATCAGTTGCTGGAATCGCTACTCTTAAGGAGTGATCATTGTTAGAAACATTTTATGCAGGCCCCGTATTTGTCTATGTAGATGAGATTGATGCTTATAGCTGAGAGGCAGACAAGATAGAATCCAAGAAGAAGGGCAACATTTAAAGTTCCTCATTGCACTAGCTGCAGTTTTCCTCGATCTAATTTTATCCAAGCTTATTTAAAAAAAAAAAATCAAATTTTATGATTTCCTCTACCGCAGCTGGACTATGTATATGCTACTGCTTCTTGAAAGACATCATTTATTGCCATTATATGTTAGGACTTAGGAGTGAGCAGGATTTAGGGTTCGGATAATTCAATACAATTGTTAACTCTGACCTTAAATAAACAAAAATTCTTGCCAGACCGCCATTTTAAACTCCGGAGATGCTACAGCCACCGCGTTTTTATCCCGCGTTTCATCCCGACTGGGGATCGGATGGATGAAAAATGACCCTCAACATTTGGATTAGAAAAAGGTAAAGATGGGCCCCCCTCACATGTGTCTTGCGGGATTGGCGTCGGGTTTTTGTGTCGGTCAATCTATCACTTTCGTTTGAACTCTCTAAAAACCGTCGTGACACAAACAAACATCAATCCGGGACCCCTTGTTTTCTCCAACTGGGCATGGCTCACCGTTTCTGTGTCTTGATGGTTTTGGAGTGGTTCGAAAGGATGGTCTGTCCAGAACCACTCTAAATAAAAGTGCAGTTCAAATTTTCCGCAGGTTTATGCTATAGGTCGCCCCTAGCGGGTACTTCATACAACCGGCAATGTATATGCATTTCACCACAGTTATGATGAAGATTTTACTATTTCACACAATTGTTATCAACAACAACAACCACCTTCGTACAAACTTAATTAATTATTATTAAAAACATAGTTCTTTCAATTTTTCTTTAGTGAGATTTGTGAGAACCAAATCTAAACGAGTTTGGGACAACCAATCTGAGGTGCAAATGGACTTCATTTCAGAGATAACCAATCTGAGCCTGTGTGAAGCACGGCGCAAAAAAAAAAGTATGATACACAGTACAATTGTAAGAAAGTGTATTATCTTATCTTATATATGAGGGAGGATCCCCTCACACTTTCATTATCACACTATCTCACACGTTGGGCGTCATTTCGCGAATAAAAACCAAACCGTAACGTATTTGAAGCTAATATTTTGGGGATATGTTCCTCTTACCAAGTTCTACATGCCTACCAAAAATGAGCACATTCCGAAATATGAAACCTCACAATCTACCGGTCTTAATTTCGACGGCCAGAAATCCGTTGATTTTCAACGGCTCATTTTCAAAGTAGTAGATGGTGGTGTTATATGTCTCGGAATACGCTCATTTTTGGTAGGTATGTAGAACTTGGTAATAGGAACATATCCCCAAAATATTAACTTCAAATCCGTTACGGTTTGGTTTTTGTTCACAAAAATAACGCTTAATGTGTGAGATAGTGTGATAATAAAAGTGTGAAGGGATCCCTCCTCCTTATATAAAAGGGATCATTTATTTTTTCCTACTATACTTTATGAATGAGAGGAGGGATCCCCTCACATCTTTATTATCACACTATCTCACACGTTGGGCATCATTTTTGCGAATAAAAACCAAACCGTAACGGATTTGAAGCTAATATTTTGGGGATATGTTCCTCTTACCAAGTTCAACATACCTACCAAAAATGAGCGTATTCCGAAACATATAACACCACCATCTATTACTTTGAAAATGAGCCGTTGAAAATCAACGGATTTCTGGCCGTCGAAATTAAGACCGGTAGATTGTGAGGTTTTATATTTCGGAATGTGCTCATTTTTGGTAGGCATGTAGAACTTGGTAAGAGGAACATATCCCCAAAATATTAGCTTCAAATCCGTTACGGTTTGATTTTTATTCGCAATAATGACGCCCAACATGTGAGATAGTGTGATAATAAAGCACTGCTGAATTGGGGGCCCCAGAAAATAATTAGGGGGCCTGACCAATTTATACCCACATCAAAATTCATAGGGGGATTCCAAAACTAGATGAAAGTACTATTTTACCCTTCCCCAAATAATAAAAACTTAAAACCTAATAACCCTTAATCTAAAATCCCCCAAGTCAGAAAACCAAAACCCTCCCCTCCCTCTCCCGACTCCCATCTCTCTCCCCATTAATGACACCCTGATCGCTGTCGTAAGCGTCAAAAATGATTTCACTTTCTTACTCACTAAATATGAATGAAGTACAAAGTAAGGAAGAGTTCATTTCCACAGAGAGGCAATTGTTGTTATGCGATTTTCAGTTTCTAAGGTAACCAAGGGGGGGTGTTTGTTGTTTTAGCGAAATACTAAAGTAAAAATAAAATAAAGCAAAGCAAATAATTGGAATAATCAATAAGGAGAAGATATTGGTCACGGGATAGTATCATTCACAAACATGTATTTTCATCAATGATTAGAATTGATATTTTAATCTCTCGTTTACTAAAAGTCCTAGGATACCTTGATCGCAAGAATATCCCGCTAATTCCCTGATTTCATCACAACCACATTAAAAGATGCATATGTGAATTCTTCCTAGAAAGCAACCTAAAGTGTAAAAGCACAATTAGATTTAACTCCCTAAAAGCAATAAGTTCTATGGAATAAGACTAATCAATGCAAACGAATGTGTAAAAGCACTAATCCGTTTTAACAAAAGTTATGATTCACTTGTGACTAGTAGGATATATCACTACAAGCACTACCCACAATTATGCTACTTAGAATCAGGGATAAACAACTTTTTCGTATTGAAAACCCTAATATAGCTCTAGAGATGAATGCAAATCGGATTGATTCCGGACTCAACCTAACAAGTATTCAAATCATATAACATTATTAATTGTGAATCACAAACAATAAAATATTGAGACAAAACTAATTCATTGAATCATATAACATATTGAGAAATCAACTTTATCCCATAACCAATAATAATTGTTTAGCTACTCATAGCTATGGAGTTCATCATAAAAATATTAATTGAAAAGAAAAAGATGAACAAAAGCAAACCCTAGAAGCGTAAACAAAACCCGCTCTCCAAGTTCCAAGAATAATATGTGTTATCTTTCCAAAGTTGTAGAAACTTTCTCCTTTATAGCTCTTCTTGTTCCAAAATTAGGTCAAGCCCCAAAGGTCCAATAGATAGAAGTCCACCAAGCCCATGTGTGAGGAAAACCCATGTAAAAATATACCCCAAAAGTGATCGCCGGAAATCTGGTATTATGGCCGGAAGTTGGCTGGAAAATATATCTCCGGTGACCGGCAAAGTCCGCCCGGTCACCGGTCAAACGGGTCAAATCGGTCAGGTCAACTCAGTCAAGTCACTGAGTCAAATCGGGTCAAATACCGAGTCAGATGACTCAACTCGGAAGTCAGACCTGAGTCAGGGTCTAGTCAGCCGAGTTAGCTGTGCTGGTGAGCTAACTGGATTGACTTGTCAGGCCATAGTCTTGCACAGGCCAGAGCTGTGTCACAGCCAATATGGCCCTGCATCTCTTGCAATCTTAATATGCCAAGCCTTGGCCATTATCACTAACACCAACTCATACAGCACTGCACCTTCTCAACTTCCAATTGCTTCAGTCTAACCTTGCAACCAACAGCAGCACAGTGCCACCGATTCACTTCATTCCCACCTGCTACATCTTGGCAACAATTCACTCCATTTCTGCAACACCGCCTGCGACTCATAAAACCACCAGTCATTCCATCCTTCTCATATACTAACTGCAACTGCAACAGCATCATTTGAACAGCTCACAACCACCAGCACAAAGCACCAACACCCAAAGACAACTCCGCACTTTGCAAAATCGGACTCCGCCATACCAAAGACCCGGCTTCAACTGCACCTTGGCTATCTACTCCCACTTCATGCCATCAATACCCGTATCCTATAGCTTCACAAACACAACACCATTGCCATTTCCTTATCATTGCAGCTTCAGACATCTCCACAGCAACACATACTCCATTCAGTGCCCATTATCAACAGCAGCACCACCTAAATCTCTGGCAGCAAACACAACAGCTCCTGTCTCTAACTTCAACACAACCCAAATCTCCATTTCTGCAACAACATGAACCCTGCAATAACCTAGCATTCATCTAATTGCTGCAGTTCATAGCCCACCATCTCAATTGGCTTGAGACAACACCACCAGCAAACACATTCATTCCCAGTTCTGCAACCTCAACTTCCATACGCGGCAGCAGCTCAAGCTTCTAAGTCCAGCCTGCAACCTCATTTGCATATACCTTATAATCAATTGCATACAATTCAACTCAAATAGCTGCATCTCACAACCCAAGTCACCACCATTTGCACCTCAGCTGTTCAGACCTGCCTTGCACAATTCAGATCATACCGCAACAGCAGCACATTCTCATTTGCTATATTTGAGCTCAATACCACCATTGTAACCCAAAGACTATCACGAGACCTTGTAATTTATCGGTTTACGCACTCAACTTGCAAATCCTGCAATTGCGGTACCATTGGCTCACAATCACCATCGAAATACAATCACCTTCACTCGATTTCTTCTACTTTGCTTGAGACTGAAATTCAACACAGACCCTTCACAAATCGATCCATCAGACCCTTCTCAATCTCAGATTCAGACACAAATTGAGAACTCCTAACTTCGCCATCTCAACTTCAAGTTCTGGTCATTACCCATCTCCGCAATTTAGTCATATCAACGAAAACAACTAATTTCATTCTTGCTTATTGAACCCTAGTTTCTGTGAAACCCCCAAATCAACAACAAACCCCATTTCAACAGAACCCGACTTCTATTTCTTCATTGTTTCTCCAACTGCAATCTCTTCATCGATCTAACAACCATCAACTTGAATTTCTTCTCCCACTCTTCTGTGAATTTCTCGATCTAATTCCCATCGTGTTCACAGCTTCCATCGAAGTCAAACCCTCAACAATTTCTTTGCATCAATCTGCAACTGCTCGACTCAAAACCTATCTGAATCCTTGCAACATCTCTACATCGACTTCTTTCACTGATTCTCCGACCTAATAAGCATCCGTCTCTCTCTGAATAATGAACTTTGTGACTCTCAGACACACAAAGAAGCTCACGAGAAGAATGAGAGAAGAAATTGATTCTCTCTAAACAATAGAGCATGTAGGAATGGAAGTTGCTATCGGCACCCATTTGATGGATAAGGGTAATCCGGAATATTAGGCTTGTCGGTTCCGACTAACCGACAGCTTAAATCTTTGTTCAACTCAACTGTCAATTCTGGAAAACTGACAGTACATTCTTAACCGCCTTCTTTCGCAACTTTAGCTGGCTTCAAGTATCACTCGCCTGTGAATCGACCTTGTTGCCTTTTACGCTCCAAATGGATGTTTTCTCCTTCTTTTGCTCCTAAGGATTCCATTGCACCTAATAACTCAAAACTAGACATAAGAGATGCAATTCCCAAGGAAAATAGCAAAGAAAGCATAAATACTAGATATTAAATTAGGTGTTTTACAACACCTATCACACCCGAAGGAAAAAAAATTCTTGAATTGATTTCATCGTCGTAATCTTCGATTTGAAAATAAAACCCCCTAATTTAATTCATGTTTGCGTTTAATTTGATGGGTTACTTTCGAAATTAGGTTTTCCAACCGAAAAAATGCAGTTACAGTTATAAGGTCGTCATATCGATAGGTTTATACCCTAACGACTTTTTATCTGCATGTTTTTTTTAATGAAAAATCGTTGATGTCTAAGGTGTAGGAGATAACGATCCTTTTTCTGGGTTTAAGATTTTTTCCCAGAATAAAGTCGTCAATATATTATAGAATCAATTGACGATCCTACTATAACGACCCCTTTTTATACACTAACGACTCTATAAGACCAAAAACTACCTCTCTGACCAAATAAATGGAAGGGTCATCATCTTAATTCCATAGACGATGACGACTATTTGGTTATGTCGTTTATGTATAAAAAAAAATGTTAACGACTCTTATTATTCGTCCACTAAATGACAAAAATGATAACGAGTCGTTCATGTATAAAGAAAAATGTTAAGGACTCTTATTTATTTGTCCAATAATGACAAAAATGATAAAGGATCGTTCATGTATAAAGAAAAATGTTAGCGACAAAAATGAGTGAGAGACCAACGAAATTCAGAAACCGCGTTCATTTTTCAGTTTACTTTCCGTTTCTTAAAGAAGGAGGAGGAGTAAGTGAAGTAATTCTAGTTATAGTAGTGATGATCTCTATCTATTCTATCTATATATGTACATACACTTTTCACGTTACGAAACACTAAGTAAGGGTAAAGCAAATGAAATAAATTATGGATACATACATTCATGAGTTGATAAGGTCTTTCTTTTAAGTGCGTTTTTGTATCCAAAATGGTTCTTATGAAAGATGAGTGAAACGAATCCAATTAATGCTTTAACGACAAAGTATGGTCTAACCACCCTTTCTTATTTGACAAAATGATAAAATGAATGACGATTTTTCATAACTGCACATTAGAGTCGTCCATTTATTCAAAACTGAATGACGATTTTTCATACTGCAGATTAGAGTCGTTTATTTCTGTGACAAATAACTAACGACTCTTAAGGGTCGTCAGTTTAATAAACTCCCGACCTAACGACTCTCACACCGAGCCACTGATAGTGACCAAGAATCGACAACTTGGAGCACCATTCATGCGATTTGAAGAGTATAGGAAGTTTACCTGATTGTTTAGAGCTTTGGGTTCTTCATTTTGAGTATTGGTTCCTTCATTTTGAGCAAAAGGATCTTCATTTGCAACAATTATCAAAGCTTCCTCTATTAACATCTCTTCCTCAAACATCCAATCCATAGGATTAGATGACACAATCTCACCATCAACACAATCATGTATGTTGTTTGAATCTTCACCTACACCATTTCCTCCACTACAATCACTCATTTCAAATAACCTAAATTTTCCCCCAAAACTCACTTTCTTCCTCTCTATCCAACACAAAAACACAAATTTTCTATTATCAAAATTATATCCTTAAATCTGATTTTAATCTAACTAATTTAGTTACCAGTTAATTAACTTAACTACTAATTACCACTAATGATTAGGGGTAGTTTAGCCATTTACAAAAAATAGGGATAAGGGATAACCCCCAATTACTATTTCATGACCTTTTTTGTCATGTAGCTAGGGGCCCCCAATTATTTTCCAGGGCCCCCAATTCAGCGGTGTAATAAAGGTGTGAGGGGATCTTCTTCTATGAATAATTTGAAATACAATCTTGATTTATGTTGTTACAAATGGAGAGACGTAACAGGGAAAACTCAAAATCCTTTTGATCCCTTGATTCCCTTACCTGAATTTTGTTCCTGTAATTACATATAAGTATTATGGACAACCTTACGGTCTTCCGGGGGCTCCGCTGGTTCATGTCCACCGTCATAATCACGTCAATATCCGGTTTTTCATGGTGGAACATGGCTCTCACTTTATGAAAATAAATGAATAGTTCTTTATGTACCTCTTTTTTCTTTCTTTTTTTCCTCACTTTGGAATGTATATTTACTTCATTTAGTTTCTCTTGAAGAAAGGTTTTTGGCAGACAAGCAGTCTCTCATCACTATTACTCTCAATTTCTACCACCCGTGCCTCCCATCTTAAGCTTGTCACAAGAGTTCTTGCTGTTCCTATGAGAGAAGCTTTGTCACGGAATAGCACCCAACCCTGCATTTCATCCGACGATGTTTAGCTCATTCGAAACAGCAATGCTTGATTTTAGGTAAAGTCCAGGATGATATTTAGAATTTTGAAGTCTATGACTTACAACAACTACAATTACAGTCAGAGATATGGCTTCAGTTCAGGTATTAAAACCCACTTGGTTGTTGCTATGCATATAAATTTCAAACTACCAGCCTACTAGGGTCAAATTATCCAGATACTGAATTGCAAAAGAGTCTGCAATGGTAGAAAAGGGTACCTCTGGTCGAAGTAGCCGATCTATCTCGATGAATAAGTCAAGCATGGGGCACCCATAAAAGTGGTTGGAATGAAGCGATAACAATCCTTCAGCATGTACCATATCATAAGTTCTTGGATATGACGGAAATGGCTCGCACCTGCATCCACAACATTGACTAAAGGAAATCACAAAGTGACAAGGTACCAACGCCATAGATCAGATAGGTAACTCTTTAACTATCAAACGCATGAGGTTTCTCAATGTTAAAGTAGTCTTCTTTAGCAACCAGAAACATTCACATAAAATGAGTGGAGGAGGGAGGGAAAGGAGTGACACATACCAATCATGTAATACACCAATGAAGCCTCTATCAAGGATTAGCGGAAGGTGGTTTGAGGTGGTTTTAGGGACCACATTCATGACCCACACAGTTTTTCCTGCTTCCAGCAAGGCTGAGTTAAACCCACCATATCGTGCATTCATATCCAGCACATTCCTAAGCATATTAAAGGGAGGGGTTGGGTCCTCATCACCCGGTCTCTTTGGATGATCTGAGAATATAAGCGGGGAGAGCAGGGACCAATAATTAGATACTGCTGAATTCCAGTTCAAGCCATCCTCAATAAAATCATCTGAATGCACACCTGATAAACATAAAAGGCAACTCATAAGTATAATGGGAACCGAGGAACTGGGGATGCAAGAAGTATCCTTGTGTGAATCTAGACTACTACTGTTTGTCCAGATCTTTAGCACATGCCAATAGCATCCCATAAGAACAAGACAAAAAGGAAGAGAGAAAATATGCATTACCATAAATATCGAGTTCAGTGGAGGTCAATTTAGCCCTCGAAGGCCAGGTAATTCGCATTTCTATAGGAATCCATCGTTGGCTCAGTGTTGCTCCAATGCAAGGCTGGAGAGGTAGATAATATGGAGTCTCGACATCATGTCCCTTGCTGCAGATAGATGGTCCAGAACCAGGTTTCCTAGAGACAAATGATGAGGCAACTGATAATCAGGTGAAAGTTCACAGTAGTTTCACTTCGCATCTAAAGAGTAACACAGTTTAATTTTAAACTGACACAATAATTGGACGTCTATTAAAAAAGTGGATGCATACCGTGAAGCATAACAATCTCTTTTACTCGTCTTTTTCCACACAACGGTTTCATCTTGTTGTGACAACATCTCCCAGCAAAGATTTTCTGCAAGGCTGCGAACAATTGTCCACTTCCTCTGATTGTCTTTGCTATGATGTGAACCCTGTGAACTTGTGATTGGGGAAGTCCATACGAAGTATCCGCCTGGCCTTAAAACTCTATCGGCCTCAACCAGTAATATACCATCTGCAGAGCATAATATAACATGCAGGTAAACTGTCATGTTCTAGTTCCCATTCTAGTGCCAAATGCACCAAAAAGTGGAAAAAAAATAGTGTAGGAATATTTCTTAACAATTTTATAAATGAGGCCAACAGATGTTCTGCACCCGATATATGTTATGGAACTCGAGCAGCCATTTTGTGTACCCAAGCCGGTGGGGATCACATGAAGATAAATAAAAACTATTATATCGTGCACATGTAAACTCTCCTGCATGTTAGTCACATAAGAGAAAATAACTATTCTAGATTAGCCCAAATTTGGTACCTTTCTCATCCCAATTAACCCCACATCTCGCGCAATGTAACATATCAAAAGAAAGAGATGGATATGGCAATTGCTTCGAAGCGAAAGAACCGATCATTGCAGGAAGACCTCTTTCTAGAGTTAGCTGAACTTGGCTGCCTGAAGCCTCGTAGTTGGCAACACACATAGTTATTAGTTGCTTTGAAAAGAGATGCGCTCCAAAGCTACCATAACCACACCCTATATCCAAAACAGTTCTAACCTGCAAAGGTCAGATTATTCATCAGTATACAGAAACCTATGCTGTGGGAGAAATGAAAAAAATGGAACTGCCCCTAAAGTTGTTGAGCTTAGAACAGCGCAAGTAAACCAAGATGAGTAATTGTATTAGTTCAGTTTTTTTCTCCTTGTTATGCCTAAAATACCTCTTAGCATGGAAAG
The DNA here is from genome assembly GCA_023531295.1 of Papaver armeniacum. NCBI lineage: Eukaryota > Viridiplantae > Streptophyta > Magnoliopsida > Ranunculales > Papaveraceae > Papaver > Papaver armeniacum. The sequence continues at coordinate 10,573 of JAJJWW010010085.1, read as the reverse complement.
TTTCACAAGAGGAATTGCAAAATTCCGTCCAATACTACAAAATTAATACTAAATTTCGAAAACTATCCGATGCCTTACAGGCAGGATCAGGAGGGATTAGAGGAGAAACACTCCAAGTTATGTGCATGTTATATCTACTGCAGTGTCTCTAAGCGACAGTTAACAGCAATCAAACAGGAGAATGTTCAGAAAGGTTGCAAATGAAGTAAAATGTGGAGGCAGAACAGACATTGCAGACTGCATTAACTCGAGTGTTCTTCAAGAAATCAAGCAATTACTTACCCCAGCCTGAATCAAATAAGATTCATTTCTCAATCCAATCATTTCAGCAATTTGATGTGAGTAATCTTCAACCCCATCAAACATAAGCGAGTCTGAGCGGAAGGATATTTGATCTTCCTCCAACATCATCATCCTATAATGATATGGCCGGAATGCGCATCAGATATATCAGTTTCAACAAATATGCAATAAGCCGCATAGTTCAATTAAGGTTATGAAGAAAAAGTAACTGATGTCAACCTCTTGGTCAAGCTTCCAGACGAAAGAACCTCTTGCGCCGTAATTTTAACATTTGCAACCCAGATTACATCTCTTCCAGTAGGCCACCTGAGAGGTATTCTGTAATTCAGTGGAGGAAGAACCAAACAATTCTGTTTCAATTGAACTCCACAAAAACGGCCAAATTCACCACCATCAGAATAACCCGAAACTAGATTCTCGGGAACGTTAAAACAAGGAACATAGTTCTCAGACTCCTCGGAACAGAATTCCAATTCCTTTAACCTTGATGGACCTAAAGAGATCTCTCCAATGTCTATAAGATCAGAAACTAGATGCTCCTGAAGCCTCCTGTAACCCTTAAAGATAACACCTCTCGATGTAGTAGAGATGGAAATTGCCCACCAAAGAGACCCAAAAACTGCAACCAGTACAATTAAAACTAAGCTGAATCTAAGAAACACCATTATAATGTTTTGACGATTTTTAGAACCTCCCATAGTAAATGTATCTGATCCGAATCCGTTATCAACTTTGGAAGAATTAGAATTGTCTAGGAAAAATAAACTAGTAAGATGACGCAAGAATAAACTCGTATGATCCCGAGGTGAACGTGTTCTATCGTCGTCTTCTTTATCCTTTACGTCTTCTTTACTAAGAGAATTCCAAGAAGAATGACCTCGTTGAAGCGGTCGAGACATTCTCCAAACTGTAAATCCCATGGAGAAAAAAAAAAGCAACAGAATCAAATTAAAAGACCAAGCTCAAAAAAAATTCAAGGAACACCCAAAGTGGGAGTACATCAGGATAAGATCTATAAAAGCTTTTGTCACATGGGAGACTAGAGAAATGCCAAATTTATCAAAGCAGAACTGAACTAAAACAGAGAAAGGTGAGACAGGATGAAGCTCAATTGAGATTAGAAAATAAAGTACCTAGGACTGGAAAAAGTGAATGATTCTGAAATCAAACTTATAGAAGTAAAAACAAAACCCATATCTAGGATTCCAATTTCCAGCATTACTAAGAACTTTTTACTATTCAAACATGTGAATGTATAGTGGAAATAAGGACTTACATTGGGTTTGCAACCAACTGACAATGATATGAAATAAAGCTAGCATTAAAGTATAAATCATAAAGAGAACCAAACTTTACCTTGTAAAAGATCATAAAGAAGAAGGAGATAACCCACGCCACTGAATTGACTACTGCTTCATCAACTCTTTCACTGCTCAGCTTCAATTTCTCATGGGGGCGATTTTTAAGTATTGAATGTGAAACCCATGAAATGAAATAACAAAAGAATAGTGAATTTAAAGGTGTAATAATTAGAGATCCGAGGAGATGAACAATAATAACTAGAGAAGAAGAAGAGAGAGAGATTTTGACTGTAAATTTTCAACTGTAACTTCGATCGAATAATAGTGTTTGATTAATCAAACCAATAATCACTCATTTTAATTTAATTAGATAGTTATTATATAAATTATTGAATCTACCACTTGTGATTTTATTGAACTAAAAAAAACCCTAACAAGATCTGATCTCCCTATATTTATATGAGCTCATTTTAATTAATTGATACTCATACCCAGAAAATTTAAGTTGGAATTAAATGAAAACGAAATGTAAGGAACGGAATCCTAACAAAAAAAAAAATGTAGCTAAAAAAACCAATAACAATTTAATGGGATCACTCAACAAAATCTAGCGAAGTAATCATGGGGATTTAGAATCCTATATTCCTATTATAAAGCGTTTTTTTTGGGTTGTTTTAATTAGAAACCCTAATTTGAGGACAACATATATCAAGTGGTGGTATGAATGAGGAGCGTAATCATTTCAAAGAAAGTAGTATAAAGAAGAGAGAATTTCGGCTTTAATGTATCTCAAGAGTAGTCAAGTTTGTTAAATCAGTGGCGCCAAAAAAGAAACCTGGCTAGATATATAAACAAATAAGGAAATGTGGATAGTCGTGATTCTATACATCATACATCATTTTGTTAAAATGACGCGCGTGTAATACTGCTACAAGTGCCTCAACAAGGACACGATTATTTATTTATTTTTGGAAGGAAAAACGAATTTCATTATTATGTTTTGTAGAGTTTTGCATATAACTTGATTACATCGATAAGAAGTTATCGTAAAAAGTACAAATAATCATAAGATCTTCTGCAACAGTAAAACTAATAAAGACCGTTAAAAGTACAAAATACATATCAATGTTTTCCTGATGGTTTCTTTTATGTTGAACCATTTTAAATTTTGAATCTTTAATTTAGGTTCTTTGATCTTTGAATTTTGAATCTCCAATGACAAAGAGTAATCTGCCCTGAACATCATAATCAACATCAATGCCAGTAGCCATGGATCCTGCAGCTCAGAAATGTTTGGGTCTACGTCACGCTAGAGAGAAGCATCCTCAATGATATACCTGTGTATATCTTTTCAAGTGAACAAATCGCCGCGAAAGTTATTGAAATCTGCTAATAAAATAAAATATAATAAAAGACCGTAATGGCAAATAACAAGTCATTAGACTATTACACGAAAATGGAATTAAACCCTAAATTGTTATAGATCAGCAATTAAGTTTTATTTATATATTAAATAATCCTAATACTATTGCTGTCAAATCTATTATAAATCCTAAGAATCAACATAGATTTGACAACACAAGATTTAATCAAAGAGATTTAAGTTTTCTGTGTAAAAATTAGCGAAAGAAAATAAGACGGTTTATGGAGATTTATTAGGAAAAAATGGTTATGGCTGGATAAGAAATCTTAGACATTATTTCTGTGTAAAAATTAGGGGAAGAAAGGAACACGATTATTAAAAGGCTACCATAGCGGGTACCATTTCATGAAGGGCCAACAAATCTTAGCCATTTCTAACTGTCAAGTTAATCAAATAGCACCCTGTTAACCTTGGTATCTTCTGTATAAACTATGCAACAAGATTCTCAGACGTGTTGGTTTAAGGTTATCTCATGTAGTTTTGTTTTCTTTAGTTCTTGATCAATTACAATATTGTTACAAGTCGGTATATTGAAGCCCCTTCTAAAGAGAGGGTGAGTCGAACTCTTTCATCCGTCCCAAAGGTAGAAGATGGGAATCCACTGTAATACAAGGCGGCGACGGAATTAGGAATTAGGTATGCGAAGGGCTTGACAAGCTAGTTGGACTTGACCAATTTTTTTCACTTCCAAATAGTAAAGTAATTCAATTTGTACTGAAATGTCCATTGACCAAATATGACGATAAAAGACACCAATAGATCATCGAATGTTGAATAATAGATTTGTTAATTGGTTGTTATTATTAGAAAATCTATATTGAACAAAATATAACTCGGGAATTTCTCTCTCTCTTTATAATGGTGGTCGAGCTTTTCTCTATAATGATCAAGAAAGCTGTTGATTTGAACTTGATTTCTGGTTTTAAACCTTCTGTTGAGAGAAAAACTATTAGTTATCTGCAATTTGCAGATGACCTTATTGTGTTCATTGATGATAATGTGGAGAAGGTAACAAATCTCAAGAATATTTTGTTGGCTTTTGAACTTATTTCTGATTTAGGTGTAAACTACAAGAAAAGTGTTGTAGCTGAGGTGGGTTTAACTCAACATGCCAATGAATGTGCTGAGATTTTTGGGTACTGTTGATGGTGGTTTTTAAACAAAGGGTAAAATCGTAAAACCCCAAATAACCTAATGTCACCGGTGACACATTTATTAGGACATTTAATGCATGTTGTCAATAATTAATAGGGGGTATTTTTTCAAATTAGGGTTACAACGAACAAAACCCTAATTCCCCTCCGTGCCAATGGCAAATCATGCCAGCCACACCTAGCCCAAGCTAGCCGCGCCATGCCAAACGCACTCTGCCTTGGCCCTAGCTATGCTAGTCACACCAAACGCGCCAAAGCATGCCAACCATGCTAGCCGCGCCTCCGTGCCAATGGCAAATCATGCCATCCACACCTAGCATAAGCTAGCCGCACCTCTATGCCAATGGCAAAGCATGCCAGCCATACCAAACGCGCCGAAGCATGCCAACCATGCTAGCCGCACCTCTATACCAATGGCAAATCATGCCAGCCATACCAAACGCGCCGAAGCATGCCAACCATGCTAGCCGCACCTCTATGCCAATGGCAAATCATACCAGCCATACCAAACGCGCCGAAGCATGCCAACCATGTTAGCCGCACCTCTATGCCAATGGAAAATCATGCCAGCCATACCAAACGCGCCGAAGCATGCCAACCATGCTAGCCGCTCCTCCGTGCCAATGGCAAATCATGCCAGCCACACCTAGCCCAAGCTAGCCGCACCTCTGTGCCAATGGCAAATCATGCCAGCCACACCAAACGCGCCAAAGCATGCCAACCATGCTAGCCGCACCTCCGTGCCAATGGAAAATCATGCCAGCCACACTTAGCCCGAGCTAGCTGCGTCATGCCAAACGCACTTTGCCTTGGCCCTAGCTACCCTAGCCACGCCATGCCAAAATGGCGCCCACGCCTAGGCTTGCAAATCATGCAACCTAGGCCAAATTGGCCACGCATGCCATTGGCACATGCCAACACGCTCACTGGTAGCTTTTCCTACCAGGGCGCGACCCAAATTGGCCACGCATGCCATTGGCACATGCCAACACGCTCGCTGGTAGCTTTTCCTACCAGGGCGCGACCCAAATTGGCCACGCATTCCATTGGCACATGCCAACACGCTCGCTGGTAGCTTTTCCTACCAGGGCGCAACCCAAATTGGCCACGCATGCCATTGGCAGATGCCAACACGCTCGCTGGTAGCTTTTCTCACCAGGGCGCGGCCCTAATGGCCGAGCATGCCATTGGCACATGCCAACACGCTCGCTGGTAGCTTTTCCTACCAGGGCGCGACCAAAATTGGCCACGCATGCCATTGGCACATGCCAACACGCTCGCTGGTAGCTTCTCCTACCAGGGCGCGACCCAAATTGGCCACGCATGCCATTGGCACATGCCAACATGCTCGCTGGTAGCTTTTCCTACCAGGGCGCTACCCAAATTGGCCACGCATGCCATTGGCACATGCCAACACGCTCGCTGGTAGCTTTTCCTACCAGGTCGTGACCCAAGTTGGCCACGCATGCCATTGGCACATGCCAACATGCATCGCTGGTAGCTTTTCTTACCAGGACATAGCCCTAATGGCCATGCGTGCCATTGACACATGCCAAACACGCACGCTGGTAGCCTAACTTGCAAACCGTGCAACCTACCACCAAGGCATTCCGCACACGCCATTGGCACTTGCCACACACGCCACTAGCAACTCTGGCATTGCCACTTACACTCAACATACAACCTACCACCGAGGCATTCCGCACATGCCACACACGCCACTAGCAGCTCTGGCATTTCCACTTACACTCAAGGTGCAACCCGCAACAAAGGCATTCCGCACATGCCAGTGACACATGCCACACGCGCCACTAGCAACGCCACTTGCACTCAAGGTGCAACCAACACTCGAGACATCAACACAAACTGGGGGATGCTTTCTAGGGTTTTGGTTTGGCGGTCACATCATGCAGCGTACACTACGCTCACATTAAGAAAGCGTGAATAGGAATAAAGCGGTCAAATAAATGAGGAAATAATGGTGAAAACGTTTTCACCCATAAACACCATGCGGTTACCACCTCCTCCCATTATTTCACCCTTTACTCTCTTCCTTCATGAGGCCAGGGTACGTTTCAATCTCGACTTGTATAAATAGGTCTTACATATTTCCACCAGACACAAGTCTCGGTCAAGAGAAAAATACAACACTCTCAGAAAAGACAACTTTGCAAGCTCTCCAAAAAGCTTTCGTCTCTTGCAAGCTTCCGAAGATTTCACTTTCTGATACAAGTCGAGACACTACTCTCCCAGAATTATTCTGGTCTCAACACCTTTCTTTGCTTCCCTCCCCAAATCAACCCTTCTCCTCCACTTTGTGACCGAAGCAAGTCCGGAACCGCCATTTCTTGGTTTAGGGCCGGACTTGTACAGATTGATCTCTCGAATCTATAAAGTGCTCACGTGCAAGACATTTGTTTAGGGTTTGAACCAGTTTTCTCACTCACCTACCGATTTTACCGAAATCGGCGGAAACGATTTTTACCCATAAACAATTGGCGACCACAGCGGGAGGATTGATCTATCGGCTACAATGTCAGACTGTCGATCTCGTTCTTCGACCCAATGTCAAGATGGTAGGGGAAGGCGACTCAATCCGACTCAACTGCCAGACAACCCGGTTACCAGTTGTAAAAAACTACACTGGGGACTCGCTGAAGATGCTACTAACGATTGGGGACTTGTCAAGATGCTACCAAAGAAAGCCGCCTTTTACATAGAGAGGGGCGTGTTCGCAAAAACCTATGAAGTGAGTAAATTTAGACTGGGGCAAGATATACGATCTGTTTTAGGTTCTTAATAAAACAAATCATACTATCGCGTCTTGTGCCTATTGCTAGCACACACTTTCATAAAAGCAATATTCCTTTCACAAAACATAATCGAGTTATATTATCAAAATCATTCATCCTGAAATAATCCAATATCCTCAAAAGCTACCAGTTGTCTATCAAAACCAATCGAACCTTGAACCAGACATCCAAAAGATGTTTTTCAAAAAAAAAAAAAAAAAAAAAAAAAAGAAGAACCTAAATGAAAGTTTAACAGAGAAACATTCAAGGAAAATCATCCAACAGAGGTCCGCTTTTTCTTGGAGAAAGTCAACTTTGCGTCATCAAGAGCCGCTCTCTTCATAGTTAACATCTTGGAAAGCTTTTCGAGTTCTACCTCCCTGTCGTGCAATCTCCTCTGCAGAAAGGCTTTCGATTGCTGCATCTTTCGACTTATGGATCTCAGCAAGGCCTTCGACAAACCACGAAGCGTTAAACTCCTTTTCTACGCACACGTCGCGATGGTGCTCCCAGTCGGCAATAACGTCTTCAGAAACGGTGTGACCAAATCACCTCACGCATATCCTCGATGTAAGATAAAGCCTCTTCCACACGTTTAACCAGCGCAAATCGACTAGTGACCTTCTTGGTTGTGGCCATATGTCCGTACTTCTCCCAGATTCTGGTGTACAACGCCTCATACTTAGCCAAGATCTGTTGAAACCGCCAACCAAAGACATGACCTGGATAAGGAACCAAGTACGGATCAAAAATGGCGCCCGCAATCGGCCTCACGACTCGCAAAGGGTCTTCTTCCATGTCTACTAAGCAACCATCGAGAACCATCCACCTTTTGAACCACATCTCGTGCCCGGCAATTGGCTAACTCCCATCTCCAAGTCACCTATGGTGGTCACCAAAGGCAAGTTTTCGTGTGGCTCCACCCCAGAATCGTCCTCCGAACCAGATTCCTCCTGCGAACTTGAGTTAGACATTTTTTTTTCAAAAAAAAAAAAAAAACGGAAGAAGAAAGAGAAGAAGCGCGAAACTCACCGAACCACTTCCCGAGAAAGAGCCAGTGCTGCCAGAGGAATCACTCTCACTTGTCGAACTTTCTTCTTTCTCTGACTCATCACCACTATGAGTAGGCTCGTCTGCCGCCGGAATTCTTCGAAGAAATTGCCGTCTCCCCGGCAACGTGCAAGGGCAGGAAAGCATTAACACTACCGAAGCCCTGGAAGAAACAAGACACATGTTTTCAACAGAAATTCACGTATTTTGAGGCAAACCAACAAGGAGGCGACACATACCGGTTATTGGAAGAACTGAAAGACACGAGAGCTACGGAAGGATCTTTTGAAACCGCCGGAACCCGCCAAAGACGATTCTTCGTTCTCTGTTCCTTTGCCTCGGGGACTTTCCGAGTTGCCGAGAAACTTTCGCTTGGGATCTCTCAACATTGGATACTTCTTCAAAACTCGCAGGGAAGGTTTACAACGAACATTCTCCACCACGTTATTTACAAAATCTTGGATCATAGTGAACTCATCGTGAACTCATTATAGCCAAAAGTCGTCGAAGTTACTCTTCCCGTCTCGAAAGAAGGGAAGGCGGATACCCGCTCAAGGGCACCGGCATTGAGGGCGGCATGCAATGAATCCTTAGGAACCACCACTGGTAAGCAAGAGGCACCCCTTGATCGAAACCCATGTGACGAGCAAAGACGGTCAATATTGTAAGCAACTATTCGGAAAGACCCCATGAAGAAAGACGGCATATAGCCTGACATGCAGCTTTGAATAAACAAGTTTTCACCAACACTCAAGTTGCCGTTAAAGATAAAGACACGATCGGAGCGAAGCAAAGGTGTCAATTTGAGTCACCGACCTATGGACCAGCTCCCATGGGCGAAAATCGATTTCATGCGACTTATCGAGAAAACTAACCAAGCTCATGCCAACTTTTGGACGCTTGTTCACCCATCGAAGAATTCGGAGCCGCCCCAACTCGCGGAATCGAAGGCACCGGTTTGAGCATACTTCTCAAAGTGCTCCCATAGCCAGGCTTGCGAGAAAGCAACGTGCACATATGAATCCACTTTCATGAAACCATTCGAAACTCGCATGTTCACAACTAGGTGATCCAGATGCACATACAGGGAACCAAGGAATAACTTTCCAATGGGAAGAACTTCACCTTTTGCTAACTTCACAGCAATTACTAGCAACTCTGGTCTTATTTCCTTCTTGCCAAAACCGTCATCAAAAATGTCTCTAGACAACCAGAGAGCCAAAAACGCTGCAACATGAAGATCACCGCTTTTAGTTTAGGTTCCACTGTCCGAAACCATTGAGATATCCACCAGCTTGTAAAAGCACTTTTCATCTTCTTTCCGGACAGAATCCTTCGACTTCGCAAAGGGAGTCTTTTCGAGCGTAATCTCCCAACTTAGCGGCAAGGTCTTCCCGCATCTTCTCCTCACCTTCGAGACAATCGGATATTAAGATTCCCTATTCTTAGGAAGATTCAAAGAAGAGAGCCACACTCTCCAAGGAGAAAGTTATTTCACCCCATCTACATATGATCGTATGGGTGTCCGAACACCATCCGGAGATGAAAGCAACCAAGCCCGGGATATCCTTCCTAATCTGGAGATTTATCAAGCTCGACAAAGATCAATAATCTGCGCTCGAGTCAAGTTGGTATTTATGTGCTCCCTACTCACCATGAACTCAACCCATCTATCAAAAGAACGCAATGGGCTTTGACACATCCCGAAATCAATGTTGGAAGAAGAATATACCCCTTTATGCCTGACAGAACCGTATGGTGTTCTCTGGGCGAACCGAACGTGTCTTCTTTTCATCTTCACCACCGGTTAACAAAATTGGCACGAAACCTGGGTGATTCTTCCGAGCAGGGGGCGAGGGGTCTAGCAAAGATTTCGTCATCCGTGTTTGGTTTGGAACTATGAACATCCTTCGATGAAGCAAAATTTTGTTCAGGTAACATCTTGTCGGATTTCTTCATAACAACTTAGTAACGAGATATCTGCACACGGAGAAAGACGAAATTATCTCCCTGACACATAACCGCACCCAACAAAAAAAAAAAATAAAAAAAAGAGAGGGTGTATTCTCTATGGGTTCAAAACTGCACACGCAGTATTTTCTTCAGGGTTCAAAATTATATATGCAGTATTTTCTACGGGCTCGAATGCGTCTATGGTATCCTTCTTTGGGTTCAAAATTATATATGAAGCATTTTTCTACGGATTCAAAACTGCCCGCGCAGTATTTTCTTCAAGTCCGAAATTTATATATGCAATATTTCCTATGGGTTCGAAGTCATATGAAGCACATATACAGTATTCTCTACGGGTTCGAAAATGCACACGCAGTATCTTCTTCAGGGTTCAAAAAGTTATATACGCAGTATTTTATACGGGCTCAAGTGCGTCTGCAGTATTTTCTTCAGGGTTCAAAATTATATACGCAGTATTTTCTACGGGCTCGAATGCGTCTATGGTATCCTTCTTCGGGTTCAAAATTATATATGAAGCAATTTTCTACGGGTTCAAAACTGCCCGCGCAGTATTTTCTTCAAGTCCGAAATTCATAT